>VBSM01001979.1:20953601-21040312 GCA_008086735.1 Cheirogaleus medius | reverse complement strand
CTGCCCTTGGGGCTGTGGGTCCAGATGCAGTGCTGACCTTGGCCAGCAGATGGCGCCTGAGCCTACGAGTCAGGGAGGGGTGTTGACGACCAGCCCTTCCCTGCAGGGGGAGCCCCGAGCAGGTGGATGAGACTCTGGTTCTCCACCTGTGGAAGGAGGCTGAATGGGGTGGGCACAGGCCTACGCCATGAGGCTGTTGACCACCCTGGCCCCCATGAGCCCTTGACTCTGTGTTGGAGGACATGGCATGGTTCTTCACGACAACCACAAACCCAGCCTTACGCATCCTCATCTGGGTTAGCAGTTCTCTGAGGCCCCTGCAGGCTCTGACAGCCTGTGATACTGTGGTTCAGCACCTTTTCCTTCATTGTTTCATTCCTTCCCTTTCTTGCTTGTGCACACAGCTGGTACTTAGTGCAACAAGCACAGTGCAGGACACTGGGTGTACCCAAGGACAGGTATGACCTCATTCCGCCAGCCTCCGGAGTCCAGGGTCGTGGGGAGGAGCACTCGTTGTAGTGACACCTGGCCATGCGAGTGCCCGAGGAGTTTGCAGGAGGACGAGGGGTCACATTTGGATGGATGGGGGCTTTCCGAAGCAGGTGGCATCTCACCCAGGCCCTCAGAGATGGGTGGGATTGGCTGGGGGAGGGGATTTCTGATTAATGAGATGGCTCTGCAGAGGTGCGGTACACGAAAACATAAAGCATGGAGGGTGAGCAGGGAAGTCTTATTGTCGAGAATGTGGCCAGGGCCAGAGAATAGCAGAGCTGAGGTTGCAAAATTGGGGCCAAGACCACATTATGAAGGGTCTGGAATGTTCTTTTCAGACTGTGAGCCTGAGGGAGAGGAGAACTTGGAGCGAAGGAATGAGGAAGAGACTGAGATGTGCAGAGTGGGGTAGTGGGTGAGGTAGAGGTGGTTGAAAGGACTTTTCTAACAGTCTGAGTTTTTAGTAGTGAGGGAGATGAGGTCATCTTTTACAAGTGGCGGGGTGAAGGTGTAGGTGGGGAGATTTGAGGTGGGTGGAGAGCTTGGGGATAGAGTTATGGTGGGACTAAAGAAGAGATGACCAGTAGGATTGTCAACTGCACGGGTACAGTTATCTTTAGAATCTATGGACACACACACACACACACACTCCTATACTTGACCCCACCCTAAACACATACATAGTTGCATCAGATAGGTTCTTTCTAGCTTTGAAATTCTATGAGAAACTGAAGGAAATGAGGCCAGCCGCGGGAGTGGGGCACAGAAGTACCTTTGTTAGGGGCAACACTCGTGTTGGTGTCGGAGTAGTGTGGTTTGGCTCGTGTACTCAGAAACACGTCTTATCAGTCTTTCATCCCTTGACATCCTCTCCCTGGGAACCTGATTTTATAGCTTCCCATAGTACCCAGGGGTGAGTGCTGCATGTTGCGTGTGCTCAGCATTCTTGATGCACCATCTGCCTGGAGTTGCTGCAAGAACGCAGAAGAGAAGGTGTGGGAGTACCATTGCGCACCGGGTGGAAGGATACACACCAGTTGTTTTGTATGAACCCATGGGTGCAGGTGGAAGGCAACTTTTTTGTCTTGTTTCATTGTAGGTTTAAGCAAAAGTTCAGGAAAGAGATTAAAAAAAAAAGCCTCTTCCCCCAAGAACATCAACTGATTATCAAGCTGGTGGTGGCAGAGGGAAGGTGCTGTAGGTGTGAGGACCAGCATGAGCAAAGGCAAAAGGGGAGAGGGGAGGCAGGGGAACGCCTGGCCCAGGTGAAGGACACACAGCACCTCTACTGTCACAAAAGGAACTTAGTGGGAAGTAGGAAAGTGTGGCCCCATTGGGCATCCCTTCCTCCAGGCAGTGGCAGCTATGCCAGGGCTGGGGTGAAATTTGTTCCTGTATTAGTCAGGGTTCTCCAGAGAACTAGAGCCAGTAGGATATGAATATGTGTGTGTGTGTGTGTGTGTGTATATGTATCTATCTATCGGTGGAGGGGGGTGGTTAAGAGAGATTGATTGCTTTTAAGGAATTGGCTGATGTGATTATGGAGGCTGGAAAATCCAAAATCTGCAGAGTGGCCCATGAGGCTGGAGACCCAGGAAGAGCTGATGCTGTGGTTCAAGTCTGAAGGCCATCTGCTGCTCAGGGAGGTCAGTCTTGGTTCTGGTCAGGCCCCCACCTGACTGCGTGAGGCCTGCCTACGTTATGGAGAGCAGTCTGTTTTACTCCAAATCCACTGGCTTAACTGTAAGTCTCATTCAAAAGCACTCTCACAGAAACACCCAGAAGAATGTTCTACCCAATATCTGGACCCTGTGGCCCAGCCAGGTTGACACATAAAATTAACCATCACAATTCCTCATGTGGCCCTTGGCCAGGACTATATATTTGTGCCCTCAGTCCTGCTTTAATAGGACACTTAAGCTTCATGTTGAGCCTTTGAGGTGGGTAGGAGCCAAACTGCCTGTTGGTTTATTAGCTTCGTGCCCTTGGGCATGTTACTTACCCTCTCTGTCCCTCAATTTGCTCATCTGTAAAATTGGGATAGGAACATTCCCTGCCACGTATGCTTGCTGTAAGGATGGACTGAGTTGGTGAATGTGGAGCCCTTAGAGCAGCCCTGGCACGGGGCAAAGGGACGGTAAACATTAGTTATTATTTCTGTACCTTGTCCTGGTTGCTTTATATGAGCAAAGAACTTGGGTTCCTTGGTTCTGGGAGACTTATAAATGGCATAGTTGGGCCTTTAATGAGGTTTTCTAATATCTAGTATAGCTCTTTGTCCCATATATGGTCACATATTGCTTGATGATGGGGATACATTGTGAGAAATGCATCATTAGTTGATTTCATCATGGTGCGGGCATCATAGAGTGTACTGACACACACCTGGGTGGCATGGCCTACTGCATACCTAGGCTACAGACCTGTACAGCATGTTACCGGACTGAATACTGTAGGCATCTGTAACACAGTGGTATTTGTGTATCTAAACATATCTACACATAGAAAAGGCACAGTAAAAATAATAGTATTGTCTTATGGGACCACTGTGGTATATGTGGTCCATCGTTGACTGAGATGTTATGTGGCACGTGACTGTTCTATTTTGCTAGAATAATCCTCCTTTCTCTTTCCCTTCCTGATCAGTGCCCAGCGTTTTATCCATTGGTCAGCCCCTTCCCTCCCGCTGTTAGAAATCCCCCATGGGCTGCGTGTGGAGAGCCTGGGCGTCCAGCACACTGTCCCCACCTTGGGGGCTGCTTAGCTAGTCATTGTCAATCGCAGCTTCCCAGTGCCCTTTGGCAGCATTTCCTCTGGGTTAAGGACTCTGACTTTTGTGCTCTTGGCCCCCAGGTAGGGCTAATTCCATTGTGGGGGAGAGGTTGGAGGAAGAAGTCTGGCTACTGCCAAGAAGGAGCCCCAGGAGCCCAGGGTCATGGAGTTTGTGGTTGTCCTGTATTCAGGATCCACCTCCATCCCTCCTCACTTGCCAGGTGGCAGCTGGACTCAGCCTCCCTAACAGTGTCCTGGTGGAGCCGAGTGTAGGGTGTATGCAGTGGTGGGCATATCCTGGGGCGCCAAGGGAGCCCCTCCTACCCTGAGGGCCAAGTCCACCTGTGGGCCTGCAGCCCCTCTGGGGATAGATGCCTCCAGCCTCCCGTGTCCTTTGCTGCCTTCTTGCCAATGCCGATCCAACTTCTCCCGGTCCTCCTCTTATTTGCTTATGTGTGTTTGTTGAGCACCTCCTCTGTGCCAGGTACTGTGTGAACCCCGGGGGTCCCTGCCCTCTGGAGCCCTGGCCCCGTGCTCCCGCCGGCAGTGCCTGGTGGAGGTCAGTTCACCCTGTACCGCCCCGCAGGCTGCTTCACTGGCCTGACGCTTCTCAGATGCCTTCAGCTGTCTTTGGATCTGCTTTTCCTGGTTCTGAGCACAACCTTTGTTTGTTCAAGCTTCTGGGTTTCTTTGTCTCCCCAGACTGTCCCCAAGAAGGCCATCAAGTGAATAGTCTGGGAATGGAACAGAAGGGTCTGGTGACTGCGAAGCCATGTAGTGGGAGGCTGGGATCGGGGGGCCCAGGGACAGAGATGCCCCCTCCCAGCTCGGCCTCGTCCTGCTTTCCCAGCAGCTCTCAATAAAAAATACATTTGTATTAAAAACATAATGAAGATAAAAAAACATTTTCCTCCCAATAATGCCGACGTTAAAAGGAGATTTTTATCAATTATGAGAGAGATTTTGGCCATAAAATGGCAATTTAACAAGAGGGAGATGGATGGCGGGAAGCATTACTGTCAGCAGGACGGATGGCCTGCCGTTAGTCACCGAGGGAGAGGCAGGTGGCGTGGCCCTGGCCGGCCCTTCCCCGATGTCCCTCCTGGCCCGGCATTCCCCTACGGCTGCTGCCCTCCCGCATGCCTGGCCTGCGAGTCTCCCCTGTGGGGGGCCCACTCTAGTCTCTGAGACACCTTTAGTCCAGTTATTTCGCAGCTTCCAGATATATCTTATGCAGCTCAGGCTACATCTCTCTTGTTGGGCCCAGCCTGGCCTTTGCACATAGTAGGTGTTAGCAAATGTTATTGACTTGGATTGCAGAACTACATCAAATGCCTCTGTTTTCCTGAAGCCTTCACAGCCTCCCTGCCTAGGTTGAACTACCCTCTTGTGGACCCAGGCCCCGTGGTTTGGATCCACGAGTGTTCTCTTGCTTCAGCCTGGCTGTGTGGTCATCTCAGTGCCAGGCTCATGCCCTTGGGCTGGAAAGTCTCCTTCCACTTATCTCAGGGTTCCCTTGCACCCTGACCGGGGCCTGCACACAAAAGGTGCTTAATAATGGATTGTTACATGAACCTAGACACTCCATCTGGTTCAGGGCATTCTGGTTGAGGCCCCGGGGCGTTATGGGGCCTGGAGTCCTCAGGTGGCCAGTTCTGCCTCTGTTCTTGGTTCTCTTGTCCCTGGGGCGTTCCCATAGGAGCCTACAAGGGCCACGGAAGGGTACGTCTGGGACTGTCTCTAAACCATGGGCTGAGGGCAAGGGCAGGCTCTGGCTTCTAGAAGGAGCGAAAGGATCACTGCTGGGTCAGTATGGCATCCAGGTTATTAGAATAGGCTTTGGAGTCAGCCTGGCTTGAATCCCTAATGCCACCACATTCTGTGTCATCCCGGGTGGGTTTTATGATCTTCCTGAGTCTTGGTTTCCTCATCTGCAAAGAGGATGATGATAGAACCCTCCCACTAATAGGGCCGTGGTGAGGATTGAGAGCTATGACTGCTCTAGACAGCAGCGCCTGGGGTGTGGTAAGCACCGGTAACTGTTAGCTGTGCTTATTATGTGTAGGGTCATTGTAAGGAAGTTTGGCTATAAGGATAGAACCCTCATATTATATATATATCCAGGACCTCACCCAGTGCCCGGATCTTCCTGGGGTTCGACAAACGCTGACTCTGTTTGTTCATCTTCTGTTGTTCAGTGGCAAGTGCTTTAGACAAAAGTTACGTGGGAGAATCTCTAACTCACGGGTTGGAAGGGTTTGGAAATCATCTAGTGCAATCCCTGCGTCTTACAGGTGAGGGAATTGAGGCTCAGAGAGGGGAAGTCACTACCTAAATGCACAACTGGTTGATGGTAGAAACAGGGCAAGAACTCAGGTGTCCCGATCCCTGATCCAGGATGGTCCTGTCCCAGGGTGGAAGCTTAGTGTCCAGCACTCGGAATTAGGCTGGCTCTGCTGTCAGCGAAAGCCAAGGCCCCTGTGTAGCTTTCCTCATCCTTGAGATCTTTTGTTTTCTGGTGGACTTCGGGTAAGCCATGTTTTCAATAAGTCTGTCCCTCAAGGTGATAGGATTCTAGACTGTTCTTTATGTCCTTCTGCCAGTGGCTTGGGGCAGTTACACTAAGGTGCTCACCATTCACCCTCAGTCCAGAAGCCATGCTTGGGGTGCTTCCCATCTTTGGGATCCAATGCTCAGGGTGGCGCCCAAGCCTTCTGGTCAGCTGTGGCATCTGCAGTGTTCCATACCCCCTTCCTGCAGGTAAAGGGCCTCAGCTCATGGCGGCCCCATTCGCTCAGCTCAGGAAGGTGAGGACCCACCACCTATTTGTTTGCTCACTCAGAGAACACAGATTTGTTGGGCAACTGATGTGTTCTCACCTCTGTGCTGCCAACGCAGTGGGGGATATAGCAAATGTCAAAGCCATGCCCCTCCCTCCAAAGCCATGCAGACAGCACCATGCACAGAGGGAGTAATTAGAGCACAATTAAGCACTCAGCTGTGGGGCTGATGGATTGAAAGTTCAGGGGAAGTTCAGAGGCGGGTTCCTGGGGGAGGTGGGCTTTGAGCTGGCCCTTGAAGAACGAGTAAGATTTGAGGAGGGGAGGTCCCAGAACATGCGAGGTTGGCAGTGTGGCGGTGAGTGGTGGACACAGGTTGCTCGGTGCCCAGAGAGCAGGCCAGCTGGGCTGGAGTGAGTGGCAGGGAACTTTGGATGGATGGTGTATTAGTTCGCTGGGGCTGGCCACAAACCGGCGGCTTAAAACAACAGCACTTTATTGTCTTACAGTTCTGGAGGCCGGAAGTCTGAGATCAGGGTGTCAGCAGTGTTGGCTCCTTCTGAGGGCTGCGAGGGAGAATCTGTCCCAGGCCTCTCGCCTGGCTTCTGGTGGTTCACTGGCAGTCTTTGGTGTTCGTTGGCTTGTAGAAGCATCACCCATCTCTGTCCACATCTTCACATGGTGGTGTGTGTGTGTGTCTGGCTCTGTGTCCAGATTTCCCTTTTTCATAAGGGCATGGTCCTATTGGGTTATGACTGTGCCCTACCCCAGCATGAGCTCATCTTAACTGATTACATCTGCAGTGACCCTGTTTCCAAATAAGGTCACGTTCTGAGTCACTGGGGGCTAGGACTGCATCATATGGATATTTGGGAGACATAGTTCAACCCACAACAGATGGATACTTTAGGTCTTTTGTGGTTGTAAGGATCATAAACCCAACTTGTTCCAGCTTAGGCAGGGTTGGGCAGAGGGGGGCCTTGGGGTGCTCTTCCAGGACCCTGTATCTCTCCCCCCACCTTCTCTCTGTAGGGCAGCTTCATTCACAGTTGGTTCCATCCATGGCCAGCTGCTGTTGAAAGCTCACAGCATCACTTCTCCCAGCTTCACTGCCAGGAAGGACTGACCCTGCTCCCAACTTCATTCTATAAAATTCCAGATCAGGACTCTGATTGGCTTAGCCTAAGTCTGATGTTGTGTTGGTTAAATAATGTCCTCTTCCCTCCCCATCCCCCAATTTATGTCCAGCTGGAATCTCAGAATGTAAAATAAGGTCTTTGCAGATGTAATTAGCTGAGTTAAGATGAAGTTATGCTGGAATAGAGTGGGCCCTAAATCCAGTGACATGTGTGCTTTATGAGAAGGCCACGTGACGACCAAGGCAGAGATTTGCATGACACAGCTACAAACCAAGGAACTCCAAAGATTGCTGGCAGTCCCTGGAAGTTAGGAAGAGGCAAGGGAGCATTCTCCCCTAGAGCCTTCAGGGGGGCATGGTCCTGACAACACCTTCAATTTAGACTTCTAGCCCCCATACTGCAAGACAATACATTTCTGTTGTTTTAAGCAACCCAGTTTGTAGTAATTTGTTATGGCAGCTCTGGGACACCAACACAGATGTACAGTTCTCAGACCAGTCACTGTGGCCAGACAGAGGGTGTGTATAGAAGCCTGTGACTGGTCCAGCTTGGAGGAGGTGCCTGTGCCCAGGCCAGTCACTGTGGCTGGGGAGCTGGGGCCTGTGAGAAGATGTTGCCCTCTTAGTTAAAGCCCCAGGTCGGAGTTGGGGTGGGAAGCAGCACACAGGAAGGCAAGGCATAAAGATGGGTAAAGGAAGACAAACTGGAGACGTTCACATCAGTGGCTAATAGCGTGTGGTTTCTATTTATTTGGTGCTTGCCATGTAGTACACGTTGGCTGGATGTGTTACAGATACTGTCCCTAATCCTTACAGTAATTCTATAAGGTTGGTAGATTTTACCATTCTGGTTTTCCATGTGAGGAAGCAGAGTTCCCGAGAGGTTAGCAATGGCCACAGTCACGTGGCTAGTAAGAAGCAGAACCGGGATTCGAACTCTGAGGACTAAATCCCACCCCCTCTGCTATGCAGCTGCCAGCCCCAAGGAAGGCCTGGTTTCTGGAGGACATTAAAGTGGGCAGTAGGCATCGGCCCTTGATATGGCAAGTTTTAGGGAATTGCTTTACTTAGGCCCCAGGTCTTAGATGTCAAGTGGAGTCAAATCAGCTAATATTGTGTGTGTGTGTGTGTGTGTGTGTGTGTGTGTGTATGTGTGTGCGCATACAAGTCCCCATGACTGATAAAGAGACATTTTAGGCAGAGCCAGCTAACGGTGCAGGATGGACGGAGGGGCCCGAGGCAGTGGCCCTGCAAGGAGGCGCTTCCCATCATCCATATCTGGCAAAGGTGAGCTCTCCCTGTGGGGCCTTTTTAGCTGTCTCCCTGAGCTGGGACAGGGCCAGTTTCTCCCCTCTCACCGTGCCCCCTGGAGCTCAGAGCATGACGGTCCCAGGCTGGGCAGTGAGTCAGGAGGACACAAACTAGAGGACAAATGCCTTGGCTCTCAAAGGAGCTGCCCTGGCAGCTGACCTCATGCCTTCTGGAACTCATGACCTTCCTTCCCCTCCCCAGGTGGAAGGGGAGTAGGTCCCCTCCTGCAGGCTGCTCAGGACTGGGGTTGGTGGTGTGGGCAGAGCGGGTATGATTGCCGTGGTTTCTGATGTCTCCTTGTGAGCCAGAGGATTGTCTCTCCTGGTGACACCCCGAGTAGAAGGGATGATTTGGAGCAGAGGTCTCAGGCCTGCCCCGTCTTACAAGGAAACTCATTGCCAACCTTGACCAAATGCTTGCCGAGTGACAGGTGCTTGTCCCAGTCTGGGCTTTCCCAAAAGCAGACTCCAGGACAAGAGTTTGAGTGAAAGTGGGTTTGTGGGAAGCTCAGGTGCTGCCAGTAGGGAAGCGGGGCCGTGTTCAGGGACGAGGGGGCAGCCGGACACTGTGCTTGGAACCTGGCTCCACTGTGAGGGAAGGAAGCTCAGTCCTGTGGAGACACTGGGAAATGGTGCCAAATACTCTGGCTTAGACTCATCCACCGAGGGCCACGCGAGAAGGTAGGATATTTATACACCAGCTTCCTAACTTCTTCAATTGGTGGCCGCTCCTGAGACTGGGGAAGGAGCCCTGCGCACGGACGCGAATCCTGGAATTTCCAGTCAGACAAGAGCCGGAGGAGAGACCTGCAGCCGCACAGCTGCCCTGTGAGGGGAAGTCCTGTTATCATTATTCCTGTTTTACAGAGGTGGAAACTGAGGCCAAGAGAGTCACATGCCTGAGTCACAGAGTGTGAGGCAGAGGCAGGAGGTGAGGAGCACTGCGCTTTTTCGTGATTGTTTTGGCAGTTGATGGCTTCTCAGCATTTCAGAATGGGAGGTGGGGCATGCAGATGGGGAACCCCAGCAGGTCACGTCGAATATTTATGTTTCCTCCTGCCCAAGCCTTAGATGTTTTCATGTAGTCCTCTCAACAGCTCAGTGAGATGGGTATCCGCTTCCCGTTGTTTCCAGGTGTGGAATCTGAGACTCAGAAGTGTTAGGTAACTTACTCAGAGTCACACAGCAGGACAGGGGCTGCCAGCAACTGAGTTTGAGTGTCATTGACTCCAGAGACACACAGGCTGCTTCAAGGCAGCGAGTAGCCCGGGAAATGGGCCAGGCTCAAGGCCACACTGATGGGCCTGTGAGGCCAGGCGGGGCTGGTACCTTTCCTCGACCTCACACCAGTCTGCTGTCTTGCCTTCAGCGCTGACCTATGTTGTCTCAAGGGCCAATCAGTCAATGACCGAGGAGGAGCTTAACTAAGCGGCAGTGAGGCTGTGGCTGGCCATGGGGGAGCCCTTCCCTCCTGCTCTCCCCACTCCCCTTCCACCTGCTGCTGCATGGCCGCAGAGGGAGGGGAGCCCTCCACGTCTAGCTGATTTATGTTCTCCGTTGAAACAATAATGTTTAATCTGGAAAGGGCTAATCAATTTTTTATGCTGATTATGAATAGTCCAGCTGTGCCTGCTTCTTTATTCATGGAGCTTCAGGAACTAGCCCATTTCCCAGGCCAGGCCACCTCCGTGATTTATGCCGTGGAGGCCCTGTGACAAGGAGAGTCCGTCAGTGGCCGTGCCTGAGCCACTTTGGAAGGGAAGCCTCAGTGACTCCTGGTGTGTGTGTGCGTGTGCGTGCGTGCATGTGCGTGTCTCTAACCAGGGAGGGTAGCCTGACTCTAGGTAGAGAGATGGACTTGAGTATGTAGTGCATCTGTGTGCGTGTGTGTGCACATACATGTGTAGGGGTTGGCTGATATGGGGCTGGGGCACAGTTAGGGGAGTGTAGGATGGAAGGCGAGAGTTATAGGATCGTGGAATTAGAAAGGCTAACGGGTCAAGCAGTCTAACACTCTCCTGTTACAAGTCAGGAATTAAGACTCACAAAAAGTGAGGGGACTTCTCTAAGACCCCACAGCTGGTTGGTGGCAGAGGTGGGACTAGACCATCCCCCCGCCCTCGTACCCTTACTCAGAGTGCAGAACTCTCTCCACGGTGCTACAAAAGGGGTGGAGAGCTGGAGGAAGGGACTGCGTGGGCTGCTTTCCATGAGTTGCTTGTGGACTCATCACTACAGCTCTGCTTATATTTTAGGTACCAATGAGCTATAGTCAGAACTTAAGAGGTCAGGACAAATGAGAAATTTTTCTGGGGTGTGGGCTACAGCTTTTAGGTGTTCTTGGAACCACAAATAAGGTTGTAGAGAGGAGTGAATAGGGCTTTCTGGGGGAGGTGAGACTCCAGCAGGACTTTAGCGTGGTCAAGAGGAGCAGGTGCCGAAGGGCAGGAGAGGGGCTTTGGGAGTGGGCAGAGCTGAGGACATCATCCCTGCTGCTGTCACCTCAGCAGGATCTGAACCCTGAGCCAGACTAGGGAGGCCTGTGCCACCTTGGCCGGGGTGCGGCAGGTGCTGGGCTGGACGGCTGGGTACCCACAGGCAGGGGCTCCTGTGTGTGTGGACTCTGGGTGGCCGCTGTCCCTTCTGGGGCTTCACCAGTCATTTGTGTGTTCATTTATTGACTCTGCAGGTGCTGGCTGACCTTCTTTGTGCCGGCCCCGGGGATTACGTGGGTGAACAAGTTGCCATCAGGGCACTGTGACCTAGTTGTAGGGGAATGTCCACTGTTAAATGAGTGACCAGAAAAATTAAGCTTTAATGACTCTTGTGATAAATGCCCTGGGGAAAAGTCTAGGGTGCTCTGAGCAAGGAGAGGGGGTGGGGGTGTCGAACCTGAGGCCAGAGGGTAATTAAAGGACAGGAGGGCAGGACAGAGAGAATGAGAACACAGAGGTCTTGGGTGGGAAGGAGCTTGAGTCTGACCAGGGATGGGAAGGGGCTGGTGGCAGCAGGGCGGACAGAGACCCTGAAAGATGAGGCTGGAGAGGTCAGCTGGGCCTCTAAGGACATCAAGGCTGGTGTGGGGGACAGGAATAGAACTCACCAGAAGACCAGTTAACGAGGCTGTTATGGTTGCCCAGACAAGAGGTGACGGTGGCTTGGACCCCAATCAGGGAGGTAGAGAGGAGTAGACCGACATGTTTTGGAGACTAACTCAACAGGACTTGGGATGAATTAAGTGGGGAGGGGTGAGGGAGATGGAGAGGCTACTCCCAAGATCTACATGGACAGTGGGGACCCCCTTAGGGCTGTCCACAGCGCTGAAAGGGACAGTGGGCGGCGGTGTACATGTATGTGTGTGCGTGTGAGAGCAGGCTATCCTGCTAACAGTTTGGGGAAGGAATCTACAGGGCTGGGGTTTGCAGTCACCCCCTTTTCCTGAGAGCAGGAGGGATGGGTTGGTGGTCAGAAGGCCAGTGGGTCTGCATAGGCCCGAGCTATTTGGGGTTCAGCATTGAGAGGCTGAATAAGCTATAGTCCCTGATTTCTAAGTACTGAAAAAAAAAAATCCTCCCCGATTTAATAAGATCTCTAAGGTGTGTGTGTGTTTTTCCATATAACTGGGTGTCTGGAAGCAGAGGCTGTTCCCCCAACAGCTGGAGCTGCTCCTGCAAATCAACCCCAAAGTCCTTGTGGTGATGAGAAGTCTCTCGTGCGCCCCACTGCGCCTCCGTCTTTGGCGTGAGACCTGAGGACTGGTACTTCCAGGTGAGGTTGTAGAGGAAACTAGGCTCCTCGGGAGGAGAGGAAAGCGTCATTTCGGCCCAGAGGTTTTAACATCTGGCGCAGGAGCTGGGAAGGAGTAGCATTTAGGAGGCAACCCAGGAGTGGAGGACCCCTTGCCCCAGGGGTGGGGGATGGGACAGAGACTGGTTCACTTAGCACGGCGGAACTAGGAAGTTGCGATGTACCCCTTCCTGGTCCCCCCTTTTGGGGTTCATGCTTGGCATCTGTTCCCCCGTCTCATTTCCCAGCTTTCCAGCCCCACCACTGCCCTGGGAAATACAACAAGAGACTGAAAACTGACTTCTGAGAGTGTGGCACTAACGCTCTATCGGGAGCCTGTATTCAGCTCCTGTGGCTGCTGTAACAAATTACCACAAATTTAGTGGCTTCCATAAATACACATTTATTATCTTACTGTTCCGCAGGTCAGAAGTCCTAGAGTTAAGGTGTTGGCCAGGCTCTGTTCCTTCTAGAGGCTCTTGGGGAGAATCTCGTTTCTTGGCTTTTCCAGCTTCCAGAGGCTGCCTGCGTTCCTCCATCTTCACAACCAGCAGCATAGCATCTTCGTATCCCTCTCTCCCTCACCCTCTCTCCTCTGCTTCTGTCATCATGTCACCTTTTCTAATTCTGACCCTCCTGCCTCTCTCTTATAAGAACCCCTGTGATTACATTGGGCCCACCCATGTGGTCCAGGATACTCTCCCATCTCAAGAGCCTTAACCTCATCACACCCGCTTAGTCTCCTTTGCCATGTAACATTCGCAGCTTTGGGGGATTGGGACGTGGACATCTCTGAGGGGCCATTTTTCTGCCTACCGCAGGGCTAGATGGTAAATCTTTTAGGTGTTGCAGGCTGCATGGTCTCCGTCGCAACTGCTTACCTTTGCTGTTGCAGCGGGAGAGCAGCCGCAGACGATGCATAAAGGGATGGGCACGCTGTGTCCCGATAAAACAGCTCGACCTTGGCAGATAGGGTCGCTCACCCCGGAGATGGCATTTTTAATCACTGCTCTGCTTTGCCAGGGTGAGCCGGTAGTGTGTGTGGGGTTCCCTGCAAGCATGAGCTTGGTCTTCCCAGTAGATCCATGGAGTCTGGGTTTACCTTCCTTTAAAATTCCTGGGTGCTGCTGCTATCACACGTAAAGTGAGTCTGGAAAACTCTTACTGGGTGTAACATACTTAGGTGTACAAAGGGCTCTGGTTCCTGAACTCCGGCTCTGAGGCATGGGGACACAGCTTAGGCTGTGCTTGCTTTGTGGCATTTTGCTACCTTCTGAGGCTAAGGTGGTCTGTCCTGATACCATCAGCAAAGGATGCTGTGCTTTATTTGCTCTCTTCCTATATTTTTGGTTGTAGGAACATCTGAAGGTTGTTGGAAAAGACATTTGGGGTTGCGTGGTGGTGAGCCCATCAGGTTTTGGAGTTGGTGGGCTTCATCTGAAGTGAGGGTGAGCCCTTGTGGCCAGGCTTTCTCCCCAGCATGCAGGAGCTGTGGATGAAGTTCCCTTCCCAGGAGGGAGACCAAGAGCCCACGTCTGCCTGGATTCTGGTTTGGAGTTGCTGGCCTTTATATTTCAAGCTCTCTCCTGTTGCTGTGTCTTGTTCCCCTTATTCGTGGTTCACACATGCTGTTCCCTCTGCCTGGAAAGGTCTCCTTCCTTTCTTTAGCTAGTTAACTGGTTCCTCATCCTTCAGATCTCAGATCCTGGTCACCTCCTCAAAGAAGCCCTCCCTGCCCTCCTGTCTGGGTTCAAGCCCCGAACGTGGCTCTTATGGTACCAGCTCTCTCTCCATCACACTTACCAGAGTTGGCCATCTTACTTCTATTTGTGATTACTTGGTTAATTTCTGTTTCCCTCCCTGGACTTTAAGCTGTAGCAGCAACTCCAGAGGGTGGTGCTTGTGTCCAATTTGGACCCACTCCTCATCGACTGCCCAGCGACTGGCACAGTGACCTGCATGTATTAGTCACTCAGGAAACATTTATTGCATGAATAAATGAATGACCTTTAGCGAATGTGTTCTTCATAGAATGGAGGCAATAACATCTCCTCTACCTAACCTCTAGAGAAGGTTGAGAATTATGTAAGAGTGCTTTGAAGGCACCAACATTATGCAAGTAGAAGGAATTACCCATGGTTGAGCACCCAGTCCCTGCAGAGCAAAGATGTCCTGACATTCCCTTGTACCGACCCAAGGCCGGGCGCGGTGGCTCACGCCTGTAATTCCAGCGCTCTGGGAGGCCAAGGCGGGAGGATCGTTCAAGGTCAGGATTTTGAGACCAGCCTAAGCAAGAGTGAGACCCCATCTCTACTAAAAATAGAAAGAAATTAATTGGCCTGGTACTGACCTAAGTTGAAATTCAGGGAGGAGATGGTAATCGCTCATATGGGCAGGCTTGCAGTGGAGGGTGTAGAACTCAGCTTGCCTATTCCTGGGTCTAAGCTCCTGGCCCGAGCTCTGTCTCGGCCCTGTGCTGGGTGGGATGTGAGCACTCGGCCTCCGGGCACGGCTCCGAGGGTGGCTTATTGCCCTGTGTTCCGATCATCCAGTGAATACCTGCCTAGACTGGGCCCTGGCTGTGGGATTCTCCAGTTCATCCTGCTCTCTGTCCAGGATCTCTGGTCTCTTTTACCCCAGAGATCTCTGTCCCAGGCAGGGACATTGACATGTCACCCTGTGAGGCTATAGGAGTTATTAAGATGGGGACTGCTGAAAGATTAGATTTATGGCAGCCAACGGTGGATTATGAAGAATAATTTATCAAATGTCAGTGCCCGCAGCCTACAATTTACAGAAGGTTTGCTTAAACTGAGGAGATGTGATTGGACTGCCCCCTCCCCCACCCCTAATGAATGACAGCTCTAATGGATGGCTCCCCAGGCTGGCCAGCCACACTGGGTGTTTATCTGCTTTTTATTAATCATTATTATCACAACATTTCCATAGAGTCCTTCCACCCACAGCTCTCGAGGTGCCCAGCACCAAGAAGGCTCTGGGAGGTGTTTCAGCTCCGTTAGATCAGCTGGGAGGCTCAAAGTCCCTCTGTATGGAAAGGACAGGGAAAATCCAGTCTCAGCTCTATTCATTCATTAGGAAATACTGAGCACCAGTTATGTGTCAGGCACTTTAGGTACAGTGCTGAGCAAAAACAAAAGTCTGTAGTCTAGAAGGAAAGAGGAGATTAAATAAGCAAATATAAATGGAGGCAATTGCTCTTGAGGAGGGCACACAAACTCGGAGAATGTACACGGGGGAGGCTTCTCTGAGGAGGTGATGGTTGAGCTGTGATTTAAAGATGAATGGGGGATGGGAGCCTTCTGGACAGAGGGGATGGCCTGTGCAAAGGCCCTGCGGTGGATAGGGGTGAGTGTGCTGGTGGCTGAGAGAGGCTATCTGGTTGGAGCAGAGGGAGTAGGTGGGGAAGGAGAAGTAGGCAGGGTCAGACCTTGTGGGTCCTGATCAGGGTTTTGACCCCTGGAAGCTGGTGAAGTGACTTAAGCAGAGAGAAGTGACATGGTCAGCTTATATTTGCAAAACTCACCCTAGCTAGATGTGGAAGATGGATGGGAGGAGGTGGGGTGGGCTAATTAGGAGGTCATTGCAGCCTCTGGGGACACAGGATGGGGGCTTACGTCCCTTGACAGGACAGGACTGAGAGGCTAGAGTTGCTGACTCGAGGTACGGTGCTCTTCATCATACCCCCCTGCCTTCTTTACTGGAGGCACCCATTGTTCTACCACAGTTATTGGGGGCTATTATAGCCTCTGTTCTATACTATAGCCTCTGTGTGTGGTTTCATACAACCCTATGAGATCAGTATTAAAATAACCATTTTACAGGTAAGGAAACTGAGGCACAGAGGAGTTATGTAACTTGCCCAAGCTAGTGCACCGTGGAGTGCCAGGATTTGTGCCTGAGCAGTATGGCCCAGAGTGTGCACTGGAATCACTATGCCTTCCAGCCTCTCAGCCCCAGCCGTCCTGACCAGCTGTCAAGCCCGTGCCAGGGAGCACACCCACGACCATCCTGGAGCGTGGCTGCCCCAGGCTCCTTGCATTCCTACCTGTCAGCTGCTGGGCACTGTCGTGTGGGAGGAAAGAAGCTTGGTCTGACCTGTGATACCCTTGGCAGAGCCAGGTGGATGATTACCTGTGCTCGGAGGCTCCTTAGCAATGGGTAAGGGTTAAGCGTTGTGCCAGCCTCCATGCGGTAACGCAGTTTGGTAATTTCTGGGGTTGTCTCTTGTCGAGAGGGCCTCCAGTTCTGCTGCTGGCCCTTGGTTTTCTTCCCAGCGTGGCAGTAGCAACAGCTAATGGCTCTGCAGAACTGACAATTTGATCTTTCAGAACCCCAGAAAGAACACAAACTCCAGGGAAGACAAGGTCTGCGTGTCCTCGAGCTGTTATTGCTGTTATTATTTTTATTATAATAATTTGCTCTGAGTGGGAAGCTGAGGGTGGGGATATTCCCGCTTGGAGGCAGGGCAGCTGTTGAGTGGGGCCCAAGCCCAGACTTGGAGTGGTGAGGGAGAGAGACAGTTAATGCCTGTCCTCTCCTCTGATTATCCAGGGTCTACATAGTCACATTGGAGGTCTCCTCTTCTTACCTTGCCAGACATTCCCTTCCTGGCTAGGTGAAGCCACAATGGACAGGAGACACTGTCTTCAGCAGACCCTGCTAAAATGCAGGTGTGTTTTTCTGAGAGGTGGTTGCCTTCTGAGGTCTCCTCATGGCCAGAGACTGTATCTGGTTTTTGGCCTAAATATGTAACATGATTTCTGTCATGTGACAGGCCTGCAGTAAATATGTGTTGACTGATTGGCTTAGGCTAAGGAATGGCAAATTGGTTTCATTTCGTATATTAACTCTGGTCAGTTGGTAGTGGCTGCCTGGAGCACTGTGTTGAGAGAGATTCCAAGCCATCATCTGGGCTCAGCAGGAATGGATGCTGTGACTGATTAGTGATGTCTGGCATGGTTGTGGTTGGGGTGTATTAGTTAGCTATTGCTGCATAACAAATTGCCCCCCAAAATTTAGTGGCTTAAAACAACAAATATTTGTTATCTTACAGTTTCTATGGGTCGGGAATTTGGGAGTGACTTACTGGATGATTCTGGCTGAGAGCCTCTCATGAGGTTGCAGTCAAGATGCTGGCCAGGGCTGCAGTCACATGAAGCCCATCTGGGGCTGGAGGATTGCTTCCTAGATGGCTCACTGTTGGCAGGAAGCTCAGTCCCTTACCACACAGACCTCTCTGCAGGCTGCTTGAGTGTCCTCATGACATGCCAGTCTGCTTCCTCAGAGCAAGCAATCCGAGAGAGAGTGAGGAGCATGTCACAGTGCCTTTAATGACTTAGTCTTGGAAGTCATGCACTGCCACTTCCTCTATATGCCATTTGTTAGGAGTAGGTAATTATCCCAGCTCACACTCAAGGGGAGGGGAGGAGGGATATTTAAAAATTGTGAACATATTTTAAAATGAGTGTGCATGTGCCACTTATTTGCTAAAACTGTCTAGTGTCACCTTGGAAGGTTCCGAAATGACCTTGAAGTGGTGTAGGGATGCCTGGGGCAGGACCCTGGGAAGTGGCTCCAGGAGGTGGAGCTGGGGTCCAGGCAGAGGAGCAGGAAAGGTGGCAGTGGGTTTTCTGCCCAGGCAAATGTCAGAGTTTTGCAGAGTTGTCACTAGCTAGCTCTGTCTTGTCAGCCTTAGGCTGGGAGTGCTGAGGGGGTGGGTAAGGTCCACTCCAGCACTTCCATTAATGCAGATGGAGGCTTGTCTCTCTCCCCATCAGGCTCCCACGGATGGTAGCTGGCACCTAGCCAGGTGTGGGGTGGGCCATCTTGAGACCTCTGCAGCTGATGCCATGGTAACCTGCTCCGGGTTGGCTCTGCTTCCAGTGCCCTGGGCAGTCTCCCCAACTCCTAAGCGGAAACTGCCTGGCCTTGGCATCTAGGCCTGGACTTGCCTGCTTTGAGGCAGGCTCCTGTCTGCATCTGGAGCCAGGCAGTTCAGGGTTTGTGAGATGCATTATTGATACGGCGATGTAGTTTCTGAAACCACAATTGGCCTGATGTGACTGAGTAATGGGGACAGCAGGCTGGAATGTTAGAAATTGGGCCATTTCAGAAAATCCAGGCCATCCCCGGGCCTGTGACTGGTGGGCCTGTTGTCGTGAGAGGGCCTGAGCTGCCTAGGCTGCCTACGCTGGTGAGGCTGGCTAAGACACCCCAAGCAAAATTCCCCTAGGGTCATAGTGTGGTTTCTCCAGAAGATCCTGACTTCCTGTCACCTTATTTTGGGGCCAGTGCCTGGCTGCTCAGTGTGGCATTTGCACATGCTGCCCATTAACCTGGCGTCATGGGAATATGCACACTTGACCTTTGGGAGAATCTCACTCTGCTCTTGGACTCGGGGTTGATGTCACTTGGTCTCCTGATTCCTAGGCCCCAGCTGAAGCCAGACTGTTGAAGACTTAACTGACCCCATTTGCCAAGCCCCTAGGGGATGACACATTTCTTCTTACCCCTCTGAGGTTTTTCTTTATACACATGCGTGCATGTGCTCGTGCGCACACAGACACACACACACACACACACACACACACACAGAAAAACCAAAGCTAGAGAAACTTTTTTCCTGATTATGTTTCCTTTTCTAGACAGGGACATCGATATATTTGAATTGTGGGCCAGCAGTAATTAAAAAGCACATAACTAGTCATATTAAAATGCAATTGTTTTACTTAATTGATTTTGCCGCCAGACCCAGAGGGGGGAGAAAAGGAACGGGAAAGAAAACCTCAGAAAGGGAGATGAGTTTCTACGAGTGACTGGAGGCAGCTGAGGGCCCTGCTTGAACCTAATTGCTGCAAATGCTGTAGTTTGTTTCTGCTAATGGTTTCTGCTGAAAGGGCTTGGGGGGCTGGGGGACGGGGCCTGATTGTTGGGGGGTGGCGTTTGTTTCAGCTGCATGGGGGGTATACTTCTGCTTTCGGGACAGCGTCTATTTTTCCTTACCATCTATCAGCATAAAGTACTTCCACTGAACACTTTGAATCAAGGTTCCATTTAGAGATACTTTATTCATATTTAATTACAGGCTGCAGCACCAATCTTTAATTACCTTTTTTATAAGCCAGCTAGGAACATCCACGAGCAATCAATTATTGTGTGTGTATGTGTGTGTGCTCACTTAAGCACAGGAGGGTGTGGGTGTGTGACTTGCTTCCTGATAGAGAGGGATGGGATGGCTGCAGGGGCGCTGGGACATGGTAGGGTGGGCACCTGCCTGGCAGGTTCCCTGTGCCCCGTGAGTGGTGCATCCTCATTTCCCATGCCTCTCTTGGCTTCCACTGGCAAAACTGGGGATGTGGGCAAGTCCTCGCAGCTGGGTCTTGTTCAGGGTGCTGAGTTACTTGCTGGGCTTGGGTGGTATTTTAGGGCCTCCTTGATCCCCTGGTGGGGGCAGGGAATTGTGGGAGGCCTCCTTCCTGTCACCTGGGGGTATGGCTGGCCAGGCTTTCTTTCACCCTGGAGATTAGGATCTGCTTATGTTGGCCCTTTCCTTCCCCCACCTCCCTGTGGGGTGCTCTTGGCAGCTGCTCTTGCCACATGGCCCTAGCGATGCCATGTCACTCTTCAGTTGCAAGGACTCTGCAGTGCCCCTGTAATGACACTGGTTTGAAGACTGATTGTCCTTCTCAGACAACAAGCAGATATTCCTGGTACCAGGCAGAGACTTGGGGTTGGGAGTGAGGTCAGATGACCCCCAAGTCCCTTTGCAGCAGGAAGATTGGGCCCGTCTAGCTGCCTGGAGGACGAGGGTCTGAATTCACAGCTCTGCCCCAGAAAACCTCCTTACTGCTCCTTCAGGAAATACCAGAGGGTTTCCAGAGGGACTCGGTGTTGATCTCATTATGTAACAGCCAGGAACATTGCCGGAGCTCTACCTTCCCTTCTATTCCTGGATCCCTGTCCCAGCAAGAGGGTGGGGGAAGGGTGGAACTCACTCTCACTGAGTCTTTTGGGGGTGCCGGGCTGCTCCCCTTTATCCCAGCTGGGGCCAGAGCACACACGGTATTCGTTAGAGCCCCTTCAGGTGTGTATGACAGAAAACTTAAACTGACTCGAGCAAGTAAAGGAATTATGGGGTGGGTCCTCAGGCATGGCTAGATCAAGAGGTTCAGACACTGTGACCAGGATTCACTCCCTCTGTCTCTTGGTTCTGCTTTCTTCTTTGTTGCTACTATGTGACCCTCAGCAGCTCAACTCCAGGCTTATATTTGTATGTTCAAGTTCAACAGAAAGAAAGCATCTCTTCTGTAGTTCAAACAAAAGTAAAACAGTTGAGTCTGATTGGACCAGTTGAGTCACATGTCACCTCTGAACCAATCTGTGTGGCCAGGGGTATTCAGGGTTCTGATTGGCCAGGCCAGGGTCCCACACCTACCTTGGAGTAACAGATGGAGTCTGCCTAGGTAAATCTCACACGTGACCTGTGCTTTTACTACTTTGGAAAGTTATACATTTGAGGTCTTTGGGTTAGTAGGAGTGTGGGATGGGAGCAGGAAGGTCTAGCCATTTTAAAGGGAGGAGAAAGTTGATTCAGTTATTCTCCAGTGGAGAGAATGGTGGATCTAGTCATTCAACAAATATTTTTTTTGGTGCCACCTAGTTCTAGTCCTGTTCTAGGTGCAAGGAATTCAGCAGTGAACAGAACAGCAAAAACCCCTGCTCGCTTGGAGCCGATGTTCTAATGGGGTTTATAGGGGTGATGGTCCTGGTGTTCTCCCATCCCAAGCCCAGTCTCATGACAGAGGGTTCTTGTGCCGAGAGTGCCAGGGCGATTGGGGTGGATGAGGAGGGAAGAATCTTGCCATTAGGGAGCCTCAAACTCTGGAAGGAGGAAAAGACAAGTGTGTTTTGGGGGAGCAGGGAGCACCATGCACAGGGAGGGGTTCCAGTAAGAATCTAGTGAGAAGGATGAGGGACCGGAAGCCAGACTCACCTCTGTGACAGAGGAGTGTAGGCCCTTCCCCATGTGGCGTGGGCCTTTGGCCTGGGCGGGATGTTTGACACATGGGATGGAGATTAGTGAAAGCTCCAAAAACGATGACAGGGCTGGAGGGACTGATTTATGAGACGAGATTAGCAAGGTGATGGTGCGGCCTGGCAGACAGGGTGGGGTGGTGGCCGTGGGGACTTCTACGTCCGAGGAGCGGGGCTGTGGGGCAGGGCAGAGGGGCTGCTGCGGAAGTGGGGACCAAGGGGGGAAGGGCACAGACTGAACAGGCCTCAGAGTGTGAGAGCCGGGGCGGGTGGCGGGACGGAGGCATGGCACTGTTGTATCCATACACATCTGTGCGTGTGCATGTGAGACTGTCTGCACTTTCCACAGTCATGAGGCGGTACAGGGAATTAAAGAAATGGAGAGGATTAGGATTTCAGCCATTGTTGAAAAGGGGCATTGAGGCTCCTTCCCATCTGGTAGGATATTCATATCTGGACCATGTAGCTAGTAGGTGCAACCACTCAAGTCAGAAAGGATTTTTCCTTTAGGAGAATTGGTTTGGCATTTCTAAGAGGGAAGGAGGGAGGAGGAGAAGGAAGAGTAAGGAATATATTTTCCATTTCATAGAAAGAGAATGTGAGCCACAGAGAGGGCAGGGGAAGGTCCCCTGCTGTCCCCTTTGGCTGGCACTGCAGGTGAGGACCAAAAGCAAGGCTTTGGCTTGCAACCCTGGGATCTCTCAGGGTGGCCGGGCTGTGGAGGGCTTGGGGACCCATGTTGAGGCTGCTGCTTGGGCAGGGCCAAGGGGCAGGTTGTTGGGTCTGGAGTCTCCACCAGGGCCAGGGCCTCTGAGCTTTCCCAGTTGGTGGGATTGAAGCATCTTCGGTCTGATCCCTGTCCTGGGCTGCCGTGGGCCTGTGTTCTGTTAAGTCTGGATTGTCACGTATGAGCGCCCAGGAGGCACAATGGTGGATAATTAAATGGGTGGATGATACTCAGTTCTGAACACTCCAGACAGCACCCTCTGGCTTTTGATGGAGTGCCCCGTGCACACATAGGAGGACATGCCTCCACAGGTGTCTTCTGTCCCCCTCTCTCTGTATGCCTGGTGGGAAGCTCCCCGGCAGCCAAGGGCCCAGGCAAGGCCCTCGGTTGGCTTACAACTGATAAAGCAGAAATCTGTCGTGAGGGCAGCAGGCAGCCTTGTCTCTGGCCTGTCTTCCTGGACCCCTCTTGCTGGATTGGGTCATCTTCTCAACTGCTCTGTCTTCCCTCCACTCCCGGCAGATCCATGATTTGTTCACAAGCTTCGACGACACCCCTCTGGGGGCAGCCTCCCTGGCCCAGGTCCACAAGGCGGTGCTACGTGATGGGCGGACGGTGGCCGTGAAGGTCCAGCACCCAAAGGTGCAGGCTCAGAGCTCAAAGGACATGCTCCTGATGGAGGTGAGAGCTGTTTCTTTCTTTGTCCTCAGCATACGTCGCCCCTGGATCCTGGCAGCCCCAGTCACGCTGGTTCAAGCTGGTGGGTGGAGGGTGGCCCTTTGAGCAGCAGAGTAGGAGAGGAGGGCTGAGACCACAACAGAGGAAGGGTCATGGCAACTCTGATCACAAGACCCCGTGGCGGGGTTGTCAGTTCTTGTCCCTGGAAACTGCCTGTGATGGTCTCAGAACACTCTGAGCAGCTGCTGGGGCTGAGGGGGAGGGGACCTCACGGGGATGTTGTAGAAATGAGATGAACCAAACATGGTTTCCTTGGGGGTATACAAAGTTACATCTTAACTTGTTAAATTATAACAAAAGGGAGTATGTGGTCTACAGGGATATAAAAATGACATGCAGATCACATAGAAATATTTTTGCAGATTGTAGGTTTGCTTATCTGATAGTTGTTTTGAATGGACATATAGTGTTTCCCCGAAAATAAGACAGGGTCTTATATTTATTTTTCCTCAAGAAGACACCCTAGGGCTTATTTTCAGGGGATGTGTTATTTTCCCCTCAAAGCCTCAGCTTGCAGCACACACAGGATGGCTGGGACCTGACAAGGGGAGCCGACCTCGTTGGAGAGGCTGCCTGTACCTTTCTGGTCACCTCTGGGATAGTAGCTGTCATGATGGGGCAGATGAGAAGGGCTGCTCATCTTCTTTACCACTCCACGACAAAATGCATGGGTTGTGCAGATCTGCTGCGTAGCCACGCCCATCACTAGGTCTTATTTTCGGGGTAGGGCTTATATTGTGCAAATGCTTAGAATTCCTGCTAGGGCTTATTTTATGGGTAGGTCTTATTTTGGGGGAAACACAGTACTTACCTGCCTGAAAAGGGCCATAGGAAATGCCCTACTGGACTTTTCTAGCTCCATGCTCAGAAGAAGGGAGAAAGAGGGCGAGCTGGGCATTGCTTGGGGCAGTAGCCAGCACCCCACACGGGGAGGTCAGCAATCTATTTAACATGCTAGCATGTCCCTCTCCTTCCTTTTCTCTGTCCCTGTCTCTTGTTCCCTTTCCTCACTCTGGAATCGTAGTTTATTCTTTGAACTCATTCTAACAAAACTTAACACATACGTGGAGAGTCTTTTTTGCACCAGGCACTAGGTGGGTGCCGGGGACATGAGAGTGAGTGAGCTCCATCTTCATCTCACAGAGCTCCCCATTTAGTAGAGGAGACAGGTATGTCAACAACCACAGCGTGGGGACATGAGCTCTGTCAAAAGGGTGTTTGCAGAGT
This sequence comes from Cheirogaleus medius, assembly GCA_008086735.1. NCBI lineage: Eukaryota > Metazoa > Chordata > Mammalia > Primates > Cheirogaleidae > Cheirogaleus > Cheirogaleus medius. Next base: position 21,016,288 of record VBSM01001979.1, on the reverse strand, counting down.
GCCATGGACCACTGTGCCTGGATGGATGGCTGTTGCCCAGGGACTGCAGCGAGGAGGTGACTCTTGAGATAGCTGGGCAGGGGAAGCACAGCCCAGCATGTGTGAAGGTCTGAGTCCTAGAGGAACAGGGTGTTCAGATGGTATGAGCTGGGAGTGGCTGGAAATGAGGCCGGGAAGACAGGCAGGACAGAACTAGAAGGGCCTTCCGTTCCAGCTAAGGTGTAGAACTGTATACACAGGCAATGCTCAATACATATTTGTGGACCTGAGTAAATCTGATTTTCTCCTGTAGTCAGTGAGAAACCATTTAAGAATTTTAATCAGGGGACTGTCATGATCAGATGTGCATTAGAAATAAAAATCTGTTGGCAGTCTGGAAGATGTATCAGAAGGCAGAAAGACTGTAGCCAGGAGACTAATTGAATGGCTGCAGCACTGGTCTGAGAGAAACAATGATGTGAAGCAAGGCAGTGTGGTGGGGGTGGAGGAGATGCAGGGCCCGGGGTTGAGTCATCAGGACCATGTGACCTGCTTTACATGGGGTGGGGGCAAGTGCTGTCATAAACGAGGAGGAGATTGAAGCACCTTAGGTTTCTGGCTTAAATGATTAAGTGTGGGTACCTTTTACCATGTACAGTTGTGTCCCCTTATTGGTGCAGGATATGTTCCAAGACCCCCAGAGGATGCCCCAAACCTTGAATAGTGCTGAACCTTATGCTTACTGTTTTTTCTCATATGTACATACTTATGATAAAGTTTAATTTATAAATTATGCACAGCAAGTGATTAACAACAGTAACTAATAATAAAATAGAACAATATACTATAATAAAAGTAATGGCTGGGCGTGGTGGCTCATGCCTATAATCCTGGCACTTTAGAAGGCCAAGGCAGGAGAATCATTTGAAGCCAGGAGTTTGAGACCAGCCTGAGCAAGAGCAAGACCCTGTCTCTACAAAAAAATAGAAAAATTAGCTGGGTATGGTGGTGTATGCCTGTAGGCCCAGCTACTCGGGAGGCTGAGGCAGGAGGATCGCTTGAGCCCAGGAGTTTGAGGTTACAGTGAGCTATCATGACGCCACTGCACTCTAGCCTGGGCAACAGAGTGAGACTCTGTCTCAAAAAACAAAATGTGAACATGGTCTCTCTCTCTCTTTCTGTCTTTCAAAATATTGTACTCAGCTATTTTCAGGCCATAGTTGACTGCAGGTGACTGAAACCTAGGAAAGCAAGACCCTGGCTATGGGCGGACTACCATATATTAGACATGTTTCAGTCAGGAAAAAAGAAATTGTTCTAGGTATTTCATACAGAGGGAATTTAAAACAGAAAATTGGGTTTAGGAGAGACAGAAGTGCCGAGAAGCCAGATGGGGTGGTGAGATGGTCACCAACACAGGAAGCCACTGCCACTCTCAAGGTGGAGAGATAAAGAGGCGATGTGGTTCTCTGGAGCCCAGGAGCCGGGACCCCCTGGCAGAGGCTGTGGCTGTGGAGAGCTTGTCCACCGGGAGCCAGATCACAGATGTGGGGCTTGTCGTCTGGGAATTGGAGCCACAGATACTGTTTGAGGCAAAGGCTTTTTCACCTTCTCCTGTCCTCCGATATTCCATCAGCCAGCCAAACTTTGCTGGAAGCCAGTTAGCAGCAAGGGAGCCCGGTAAATGTAGGTTCTCATGAAAGTAAGGGGCTTGGGATGGATCTCAGAGCAAAGGGACATGGGTAGCAGCACAAGCATGGGGGTAAGATACAGCTGTTGGTAGTTTTGGATAAGGCTTTCCCTGTCCATCTGGAGTCCAGGCTGGAATACAGATTCAGGGCCTAGAGCAAAGATACTCGTGGCAGCTGAATCTGGGGGAGTAGTTGAGCTCACTTAGAGAAGGTTTGTAGGGTTGTAAAAGAAGAGAGAGGGCAAGGAAAAAACCACGAGGAACATCACTGTTTCAGGAATGAGCCCACGAGGATAAGTGCATGACTAAGAAGGCATGGTCAGAGAGGCTGGAGGATAACCCGGATTGAGTCATGCTGCTACATCAAGTGAAAAAAAATTCAAGAAGAGAGCACTGTTATCAGTCATCTAATGCTGCATAATGACTCACTTCAAAACTTAGTGGCTTAAAACAAGTCATGTGTTTTGCTTGTGAATCTGCAGTTTGGCCAGGGCTTGGCAGAGAAACTCACCTGTTTTATGCAGCTGTAGCTGGAGTAGCTTGATTAGGGGCTGGAGGAGCCACTTCCAAGGTGGCTCATTCCCGTGGCTGGCAAATTGGTGCTGGCTGTTGTCTGGGACCTCAGCTGGGGCTGTGGGCCAGGGCCTTAGTTTCTCTCCATGTCAGTTTCTACGTGGCTCTTTGGGCTTCCTCACAGCATGGTGGCTGGGTTGTAAGAGCAATTGCCCCAAGAGAAGGTGGCTGAAAGTACATCACAATTTTGTGACCCAGCCTTGGAAGGCATATGGGATGACTTCTTTCTTACTCTATTGGATGAAGCAGTCACAAAGGCCCCTTAGTTCAGGGGTGGGGATATAGACTCTGTTTCTTAATGGCAGAGTGGCAAGGTTCTAGAAGCATATTAGAATGGGAGATATTGTTGCAGCCATTTAGGAAAATATAATCTCCCGGAATGACTCAACATTGTCAAATGGGAGATCAAATCAGTAAAGCACTGAGAAGAGTACTTTGGATCTGGTAATTTAGCATTGTTAGGAAGAGCAACTACAGTGGCCTGAGGGGTGCAAGAGAATTAAGAACAGAGGAAGTAGAGACCCTTGATGTAGCATATACTGTTTGTAAATGTTTAGCTGTGGAAGGCTGAGGAGAGTTAGGGTCGTGGTTAGAGCAGAGCATGGGATTAAGTGCTGGGGAGACCTGAGCAGGCTTGTAGCTGATGGGGAAGGAGGGGGGATTGGGGGTTCAGCAGAGAGAAGTAATTGCTAGATCAAATCCAGGAGGAGATTCAAGAGATTGGGCACCAGGAGTACAAGTGGAAACATTAGCCTCTGCTCAGCCTTTGTTTTGAGCCCAGAGGAAGGTGGTAGGGCTGGGTGCAGACGAGTGTGTGGGGCAGAGGAGAGAGGGGGAGGGAAAGTGGGCAGTGAGTGTGTAGTGGCCTGATAGCCTCTATTTTTTCTCAGAAGTAGGAGGCAAGACCATCTGCCAAGAATGAGGGGGTAGAAGGTGCCATTGGAGGCTCGAGGTGGGTGAAGGTTTGGAATAGCTGCTGTGTGCGATGGAAGAGGGAGCTGGCTGGAGCGAGACAGCAGGGCTGCTGGGTGACACTGGGCATCCGCTTGGAAACTTGAGTTTTTGAGCACCTGTCAGGGGCTATGGGATAGCCATAGCTTGGAGAGAAAAGAGGGAGTCTCGGACGATCCCTGGGCTTCTTAATTCCCAGCAGCCACTCCTGACTCAGGCAGGAATCTGCCTCTGCCCAGCAGTGCCATCGGGGCCCACTTGAGCTGGGAGGACAGCTGTCACTTTTTCTCTGCTCAGAGCCTTGCTGGCTCCCTAAGTAATAGTTGCTGTAAGGTCATAGCAATAATAGCAGTAATAAAGATTTGGCATCTTCCTCCCTAAGATAAGCATCAGATGCTTTTCTTGGGAAGCACGGCCTGGCAGGCTGTGTGCAGAGTACAGAGTGGCTCTTTGGCGGTGGCTGAGGCAGTGCTGGGCCAGAATCACAAGGCACAGCCGAGACCCACACTCATAGCCTTGAGGAAAACAGCCCCAAGGACCATCAGCATTAGCAGCAGCACCGGGTGGCACTGCCTTCTCACTGGGCTTGGTCTCTGGTGGAAAAAGTCCTGTCTGGGTCCTTCTCTGCTGCAAAAGCAAGAAGAGCCCAACTGGAATGCTAATTTTGTTTGATATTTGAAATGAGTTATGTTTTCTTTCCTGAGTCCAGAACTAAATGGTATCTTGGTTTTAGGAATGACAACCCCAGAAAGGTGCTCAGGCATTCTTGGCAGGAGGGGAATGATTTCTAGGGGTCATTAGGGCTACATTAGCCACCAGAAACTTAGGAGGCAAAGCTACTTTTCTGCATAGTTCTCTGTGCCTCCTCTCTTGCCAGTTCCAGGTATTGTGTGCCCTCCTGCTCTCTCCTGTTGCCCATCTCTCTTCCCCCTAAGTTAGTTTTATTAAAAGGATTTGTTTTGTAAAATTTGGATTCAGTCAAAAAGCCACACTCACAGATCTAGAAGGCCACATGTGGCTCCAAGCTGCAGGTTCGCCATCCCTGCATCATTGAGCACAGCCCTGGTCTTTGTGAGGAAGGCAATCTGATTAAAGCAGTTCACACTAAAGAGAGAGTGACTGTGACTGATAGGTTTAACCTCTACATATTTGCATTTTAAGAAGTGAGCTTATAAATCAAAATATATATCAGCTGTAAGGATAGAGGAGGATAGAGGCCTACAGGAGTGAGACTTTGGAGCAAGGAGGTGGTGACTACTGGTTGTATCGGTTAGGATGTTTTTGGCTCTAGGAATCAGAAAATTCAATTAGACTGGCTTAAAAAAATCAGAGCGTACAACTGAAAGTGGAATAGATAATAATAATCCATATTATCTCACATGTGAAGATGTCTGGAAGTTGGATCAGCTGGACTAATCCAGCACCTCATTGTGGTTTGTGAGGACCCAGGTTCTTTCTGTCTTTCACTCTGCTGTCTCAGCTTCCTGGCTTGTCCTCCTAAGCGAGTGTCTGTCAGGGGCCCAAAACAACTGCAGTAGTTCCTGTTGTTACAACTAGGTCACACCCAGATGCCAAAGAGGGCCTGTTTTTATTTGTTTGTTTGTTTGTTTTCCCCCTCATGTTCCTTATTAAAAAAGAGTTCCCTAGTGGAATTTCCTTTATTTCTTCTTGGCCAGAGTAATGCCCATGCCTAAATCAGTCTTGGCAAGAGAAATGGGACCACCTCGATTGGCTTAAACCAACCTTGATTCACCTTCTCAGGCTTGCTTTCCCTGGTGGACATGAAAGATGCACAACATTGGGGTTCTATTAGCCAGGAAGGTAGGGGAGATGGCTGTTGGGTTGGCACCCTTGGAGCTTTGAGTCTCCTGCGAACCTGGCGTTCCTATTGGGGAATGGAGGTGATCTCTGGGATAGACTATTAATGATGGCAGAGAATGGGGGCTGACTCTCAGCAAATGGTGTTCGAGGAATCTGATGGTGTCAATGACTTTGCACAAAAGAGAAAGGCACAGACAAGGATGTTTTTTAGCTTTGTCATTATCACCTGATATTGTCCCTTTAATAGTTGGGGCAACTCTACTTCTAGATGCACGGCCAGTGACTCTTATTGATTTGAGTGGCTGTCCAGAGCCAGACTAATTGGGCCTAGAGATTGGAACAATGATTCAGCAGGAAGGGGTGAACTGACGAAGCTTAGTCCATCCGTCTGCTGGCGGGCTGGCTTTGCAGCAGTTCTATTCTGCCCACATTAGCAGGGAGCTTAGCTGGCCACATCTCATTTCCATTCTCACTGCTTGAGGGCAGGGTAGGACTCAGATGATCTGTGAGCTGGGGGAAGACCATAATCCCCAGATCCCAACCACTCCCTATCACTCCCAGTTGTCTCTCAGGCTTCTGATTAGTGATAAACACCCCCTTGCTCTGTCATCCTGAAGGAAACTAACTCATGGCCAAGTACTTTGCCCACCATGTACCACCAGTCCCTAAGGCTCTCTGCTATGTTGGGGCGGAACTCTCTGGCCTGAGCACCACTTGATGTCATTTGGTCCATCCCAAGGGTCTCTAAAAATAAAGACTGGTGACAGTCATGTTTTTGTCTTTTTTTTTTTAGCAGCATTTGCAGTGGGTGCTGTCTGTCATCTTGTTTCTTTACTAAATGCGTTGATTGAACAGTGGGAGGCTAGGTAATGTTTGTGTTGGCACAGAATCCAACAGTGATTTTATTTTTAAAAATATATGTAAAAATATCCAGAGACGTAGGCCATCCCATGGAAACTTCTCTTCACACTATAATTCTGTTTTCTAAAACGTGTGTACTTTAATAACTTATCAGAACAAAGATAAACCCCATGAATGGCAAGCTATTTACATCACTCTGAATTGATTTTCGATCCTTGTCGGACATTCATTTTTACCAGTTTGGATTGGTACAGGCGTTCTATTTAGTGTGCTCTTTTTCTGTAGCACATTATTTCTTTTATAATATATAATAACTTGATAACAGTAACTCGCATTTCAGTTGCATTTTACAGTTTACAAAGCTCTTTCTGTGTCTTATCTTGAGCTTCCTATTGTGCTATCCTGTATTGTGTTGCATTAGGCAGGGCTGCTTAAAGAAAGAGCAAGAAAAACCTGGGTCCAGATCCTCTTTTGGCAATTATAAACTATGTGACCTTGACCTCCAGGAACCTGTTTTTCTTCTATGTAAAACTGGCAAGAAGAGAATTAAACAAGAGTGCGTCTGTAAAGTGCCTTGTAGCACAGTGCCTGGCATGTAGTAAGTACTAATAATGATAATTTCCATTTTTTTCCTATTGTAAATAACAATCACTAGTTTTCAAACTTCTATGTGACTCTTCATTTTCCCCATTATATTTCTTTGTGGCCCACAATTGATCTTTTTCCTCCTGTGAGCTAGTGACCCTACAGGAAAATAATTGTATTATTTTACCCTGAAGAAAGTATTAATTTTTTAATGTACCTTGATTGACTTATAAGGTTCCAGATCAAGTAGAGAATTCTCAGGGCTTCTGAATCTATGGTTCCCCCAAATTCACAGGTTCTTGCTCTTTCCACCAAGACCTCAGAAACAGAAAAACTCAATTCCTTTGGATAATACACAGGTGAAATTATAATTATCTCAGAGGAGACTACAAACTCTTTGAAACAATCATTTGTTCATTCATTTACTTATTCAGTCATTTGTTCATGTGAGTATTTGATAAACATCTGCTGAGTGTGTTAAGTACATGGTAGGTGCTGGTGAAAACATTGGCTGTTGGAAGAATTTTATGGAGAAGATACATTTGGGGAGAAAAATCAAAAAGTTGAATTGATAACAACACCTGTTTTATTTTAGTTGATTGCATCTGTTGTCAGAAAGGAAAAGTGAAATGAATCTGCTTAGGGCAGGCTAAATGAATTCATCTAAGAAGGGAATTGAATGAAAACAGAAGGTGAAACTGAGGAGTTTTATTTTACTCTCTTCAGCCAAGAAAAGTCTAAAATGGCAGCAGCCCAAAACTACTTGGACCAGATGACTCTTAACCTGACCTTCCCTACTCACCAGTGAATTTCAAGGGTCTGGTGAACCCCCTGAGTTATGTACAAAATTATGTGAGTATGTACGTTTTCTGGGCTTCCTAGGTGGCATCAGGTTTTCAAATTGATGACCTCCCATAAAGGGGATGGTGACCTCCCATAAAGCTAAGAACCACTGACTTCCATTCAAACAAGCCTTTTCAGTTTAATCAAGGGACTGACCCACAACCTACAGAATGCTTTAGTAACCAGTTTTATGAGCACTGTAAAGTTTTTTGGGTTATGAATCAGTTTATTAATTAGTTATTAGCAATTATTAATAAAATCTATGCCTGCTTTTATGATTAATGACATCAGGTATTAATAATAACCAATAGTGTTAGTAGTGACTAATTATGTAATTGATTAGTAACAGAAAAAAATCTTTAATGTGCCTCTCAGTGCTGTTTGGATATTAATAATAATTTAAAATTCCACAAATAACAATGGCCATACAATAAATGAGGCATTGTTGCTTGGCCAGAAGCTTCATTCCCCCAGGGATAGGCCTCTCTAGGCTACAGGTAGCTCCCTTTATATACTCATGTCTGGCCCAGGCTAATTACGTAGAAGGTAATCAGTAAATACTGATTGAACAAATGAAGGAACCTCACTGTGGCTCCTTTCCTTGCCCTGCCTGGGCGAGGCCCTCTGAGATTTAGGCTAGAGCAAAATGCCACAGGGCTTTTCTGAGCCCGGAGGGTGGAATCCAGGTGCCTTTGATGGCGTGCTTGGCCACAGCCCGGGTGAGTCGCTTCTGTTTCCTGTGCTCCTGCTCTGCCCCAGCTTTGGCGGCTACCCAGGGCCATCTGAGGGCACTGTGACGAGACACGATGTCTAGAGGCTGCTGTGCCCGGGTGCCTGGATCTGACACGTGCGGTCTGGGCCTTTCCGTTGCTACCTCTCCCTCCTAGTCTCATGTGACACAAACAGAAACAAAACATAAACTAAATCTATTATCATAAGGTCACAGGTCCAGCCCATGAAAGACCAGACAAGACTGAAAAGAAATTAAACTACATCCGAAGATAATTAAAAAGGGTTTTGGTAGAAATTGAGTATAATAGCCCTGTGTGGTGATTCTTTTAGAATGGCCTGTGGTACATCACCCAGGATATAGGGTTTAAAAACAAATCCATAAGTGCCTTTTAGTTAATGGCCTGGCTTTAGATTTATTTCTTTTGGATCACACGTGCCTAATGCCTTTTTGGACATAACATCATAGACCAGGGCAAAAAGAAGCACAGGACAAGGCTCTTAGCTGTGGCCCAGTAAGTCCTTCTGGGGATTGGAAGGGGAAGGTCTTTTTGATGCCACCAGGCCCATGGCTTTTTAGTCCTTGCTCTTTGCTGTCTGTTGTAGCCAGGGGTGGAGGTGGGTGTTTTCAGAGAACTCGGACTGTAATCTATACCAAGAATTACTGGGACCATCAGTCGGTGGTACTCCCCTGGCCTGGCTTGAACACCAACAGGAGAGCATATGGGAGAGCAGGGGAGTTGCCTTCTGTGTTTCCCTCTGGAATTCTGGAACACCTTCCACATCACTGCTATCACCTTTGCTCGCTCACTACAGAGCCATCACCCGTGAACTTGTGAAAACGTCTCAAATCCGGGGCCCTGGTGGTGGGGCAGCCCCAGGACTGAGTCCTTGCCCACGGAGGGGCTGTCATGTGTTCTTCCCCTCTCACTGGGCTCTTGTTCTCTGCCGTGATGTTTAATCTCACATCATTAAACTGACACCTGAATGCCAAATAAGTCTTCTAAAACCTCTTTTTCATCACGTCATTGCTCAAGAATCTACTGTGGATCCAAATTGCCAAAAATTCAAGCTTTTTATCCAAATGGTCAAATCCTTTATCTTTTGTCATGTCCAGCCTTGTTTTCTTATTCCAATTTAATTTTTTATTATGAAATATTTTAGACATCCAGAAAGTATAGAAAATAATATTAGAAATGCTTGAGTACCAACCAGTGAGCTTAAAAAGAAAAAAAAATGACGTTACAGTTGAAGCACCCTCTCAGTGCTTTGTAAACAGGACCATGAAGAACAAATCTGGGAGCAGCAATAGCAGCAGTTGAACGAAGTGCTCCAGAGTAGGGGCCTTGGAGTTGGGTAGACCCAAGTGGAATCCTGGCTCTTACTTCCACTGCTGGGCGAATTTGGGAAAATCATATAACTTCTCAGAGCCTCGGCTTCCTCATCTATGAAATGGGGATGATAGGATGTGCATCTGTGTACCTCCCAGAGTTGTGAGGATTAAGTGGGGTAGGAAGTAAAGTGCTTAGCCTGGTGCTGGGCATGTGGGGAGTGCTTAGCAGACAGTAATCATGGTTACTGCTGGCTGTCATCATCTTGGTCTTGGTGTAGACTACAGAGATGGACCCCAGGGGAGGACTTTCCCCACCCATCCGTACTCTAGGGGGGACCCACAGGAGGGTAGGAAATGTACCTCTCTTGGTGGGTGCTGTGGGCTGACTGATGGGGTGCTTGGTGGATTTCAGTTGCTCGTCCTGGCTGTGAAACAGCTATTCCCAGAGTTTGAGTTTATGTGGCTGGTGGATGAAGCCAAGAAGAACCTGCCTTTGGAGCTGGATTTCCTCAATGAAGGGAGGAATGCTGAGAAAGTGGCCCAGATGCTCAAGCACTTTGACTTCTTAAAGGTAGGCAGGGCAATCGTGAGTGGGGGTGTCTGGTGGAAGGGTGGGAGGCTTGGTCCCCCATTTCAGGATATAACTGGACATCTCTCTGAGCCTTCTTACTGAGGATGAATGATTTTTCACTGCTGATGCATATTAAAGCCCTTGAAGGAAATTTATAAGGAAATACCAAGTGCGACTGTTGACCTGTCCATCAATTAAACAGATGTTTATTGAATAATCGACAATTGCAAGACACTGAGCACTACCCAAAGGCCTATATGCCATAGTCTATGTCTCCATGAAGCATGGAATGATGACGATGATGGTGGTGGTAGCTAACGCTACTGTATTCTGGCACTGTTCCAGACATATGTATGTTACATTAGCTCATTTAATATGTGGTTAGTTCTGCTATAACACAACTTACGTGTTCCTAGAAATCACCACGGCGTATGCAGAATCGCACAATGGAAAACACAGGGCCTATGGGGAAAGTGGAGTTGGGGGGGATAACACTGAAAAACTTCATCAGTAACAGAAAACAGAAGATAAGAATAAAAACAGTAGCATAGTTTTACACACGTTAAATGTCTAAGAAATACATAAGACCACAATACGCATGGCACTTTACCTTGAAATCTGTTTGTGGAAATGGGCTTCAGAAAGGTTACTGCTTGTGAATTATCGCGTGGTGGCAGACATAGGGTTCTCTCATGTGGGACAGAAGGCCGTATCACCAGACAGGGGTGACTCAGCCACGTGCAGCGATGTTTGAGGTGTGTGTGTTTTGTGTATTCCCAGGTGGCATGATTCAGCCAGATACAGGTTTCTGCATTCACAGTGTTTCTTGCAGATGATAGTGCATGTAAGCTAATATAAACTTTGCATTTTGATGAAACTGTTTCCTAATATGTCAGTCACACTGGAACAAATTTGTGTTTTCAAAACAAGTATTATAGCAGAACTGCCCTATGTAATAGAAGACACTTAATGTGAGAAACAATATTCAATGGTACAAAGTGACAGCTGTATCATGACAGGTATTGTAAGTGCTCCAAGGACTTAGAAGAAGGGACTCCCATGGCCCATCAGGTCAGGGCAGGCTCTTCCGAGGAGTAGCACTGAGCTGGTCTTTGAGGACCATCCTGATGTTCCCCATGGGGCACCTGGGTTGGAATGAGAGAGGTGAATGCCAGCACCCTGTTCTTCCAACACTCCTTGTCCTTAGTGGGTTTTGTGCCCGTTACCCAGGGGTACCCCTTTATCACAATGGTGCAGGGGTTGGAGGGCCCCTCTGGTGGTCTCCACAGAGAGCTTGGCTTTCAACTCTAGAAGAAATCAGCCCTTCTGTCTTCACTGAGGAGGCCTGGAGAATGCAGGAGAAGGTCCCAGAGCTCTTGGGAGCTCTGTGTGCTAGTTCTAGAGCAGATGGTCAAGTAGCGCTCTTCTTGGGGAGAGTGGCTCAGAACATTGAATGGGAAGGGCTCTGTTGTTCTGGACTAAAGAGTTCATGTGGCTTTTGGAGACATCATGAAAAATGGAGGTAGTGTTTATATTTTTGCTGTCTAGAATGACAGAGATGGAGTGACTGAGGATGTGTCTGTATCTCACCACTTGAAAATCCTAAAGCTCAGATCACAGGAGGAAAAACCACAGCTGTGGTGATCAGTGCAGTGTCTTCACACACTGATTTTGGTGGATGGTGTAGCCGCTGGAGGAGTTTAGCTCTTTGAGTGTGTTAGAGGTCAGGTCTGTCTCGAAGCTCCCAGCATGCTTGATTGGCATTTTGTGGGCCGCCATTGTAGACACAGATGTGCATATCCTCTTGTGCATGTAAATCCAGATGTGCAGACTAGCTCTGGTGGCACTGCCCCAGCCTTGAAGCTCAAACCATCAATTCAATGAAAACTTGGATATCTCAGACAAGTAATGACATTAACTAATTAGGATAACACTGTGGTGTCTAAGATATGCTTCTACTTGCATATCCCATTTCTTTCATTCCTTTATTGAGCCTTTCCTGAACTAGTTGTTGTGCTAGGAGCTGAGGGTTGGCCCCTGCCCAGAAAACTTTCCATCTAGTGGGGGACCATATGCAAGTTAATAAGCCCCGTGACAGACACTTTTCCATGTTTCTGTGGACTCCCAAGAGGCAGGACTTAATTCCAACCAGGATAAAGAGTTCACAAGAGAGCTTCCAAAAAGTATTGACTATACAAAGGGGTGGGCAATATTTGTTGAACATTTCTTCTGTCTTGTGCTGCTGCATTGAACACTGTGCAGGTACTATGATGTTGAATGCTTCCAACAGCCATCAGCCCATTTTACAGATGACAGTTTGAGTAGAGGAGCTGCGGCCACAACCCAGATTTTCTGACTCTCAGCACACTCTGCTGCCTTTTACCCAGCAGGGGTGCCCCTCAGAGCCAGAACTATGAGCAGACAAACAGAACCATCTCCTCCACCGTTCCCATGGAAACAGCAAAATTGTACCCTGGCTGGGGCCAACTAGCAACTGCCAGACCAAGACACAAAATAATAACAATAACAAACATTTTTCAAATGAAGATGCCAAATGGGTAAATAATTAATGTACCGATTTGACCTGCTGCTTCCAAAACTCTCGCCCCATTCCTAACATGATGCTGGAATTAAGGCTCCCGAGTAATTAATTTTGCCTAAACACATAACAAGCGGGAAGAGAATTTTGCACTGTGAACCCTGTTCAGCTCTTCAGCCTGGAGATGGATTGCTTTTGCACACTGGCAGCCCATCATAACATCTGTGCATAATGAAGCCTCAGCAAAGAGTTCACCTCTTGGGGTGTGAGGCGTCTTCCTGTGTTTTTGTGGGGTTTAAGAACCTCAGCCCTGGGCTGCAAATCCCCAGGCCTCAGATGAGCATCGAATGTGAATGTGGTGACAGGGAGAATGGGAGAGGGTGAGGGGCAGCCAGGCCAAAGGTCAAGACCAGCACTGTGGGTTTGGCATCAGAGTGGGAGGGGAGGGGACAAGACAAGCGGTGAGGTTTGTGACTAACCTGGGGGCCAACTGGAGACAGAGTAGCAGGGGAGAAGGCTCATAACTACAGGGTTTGGGACTAGAAGAGGCAAGAGTGTGTCTGCGTGCATGGAGGTGCAGATGGGTGAGGGCCATCTCGCAAGCAGGGCCACCCCGGGGTTTCTTAGTGGGAGCTGAGAACCCCGGGACACAGGGTGGACATACACTGAGTGTGTGCTTTTGGAGAAGTGTCATAGCTTCCTAAGAACCTCAAAGATTAAGCACCCCCGATGTCTAGTAATTAGCATATAACATTTTTATATGTCTGTGCTGTGGTAGACACGTTTTAGAGTGCTTTACATGTATTTACTCTTTAATCCTTATAATTGCCCCACAAGGGAGGTGTCATTATTAGCCTCAGATCATCAGAGAGGAAACTGAGGCCCAGAGCGATCAAACCATTTGCCCACGGTCACACAGCTCAGCGGTAAGGGGCAGCCCGGCTCCAGAGCCTCTGTGAAGTGAACTTCACCCCAAGCCCTCGTGCCCACATGATGATTTAGGGGCAAGTCTCTTTCCTAACTGAGCAGGGAGCACTTTGGCACTTGCCGTCATTTCCACGTTGCATCTGTTGGGGTGCACCTGCAGTCCTCGAGCTTGCATGGCAAACCCCTCTGTTTCCCAGGTTTGAAGTATCAGATCTGAGCAGCCGAAGCCAGGGGCACATTCTGTTTTAAACTGGAATAGTTACATTTGGAGGGAGACTCGGGAAGGGGAGACGGAGGGAAACCTCAGCACACTCAGGACCCTGATTAACAAACACAGAGAATCTCCAGCCTTTGAGTTTTATCTTTCTACCTTTGACTCTTCCCTGGCTGTTCTCCAAGTTGCCCTAGGCAGGCCTAGCTGGGGGTTTGACCTCCTATCTCCAGAGCCCCAGGGGTCCACCGTCAAGCCTAGGTTTCCAGACAAACCCACTGGGAAGAACTTAACCCCAAAGTATGTTGCTTTCATTTAAGCTGTGAGCAAAAACAACAAACTTGCACTCATTTTGTAAAAGGTACTTTTTGAAAAATGCCTAGCAAGTCTACATTTTAAGTTCAAGGTAGCAGAGAGTTACAGATTTCTCTATTGGCCCAGATTTTCAAATGGCAAAAACCACAGGGAAGTAGCAAACCAAAATAGCACCTTGATTTTTGTCCCAGCAGAGCGTTTCACTTGTATAGGTGGCCCCTGTACCCTCAGAGCTCCTTACTGAGATGGGGCAGAAACAGTTCTCCTTCTAGCGAGGAAGACTGAGGCATAAAGGAGTTAAGGGGCTGCTCCCGCATGTAGCAGTTTTTAGCAGAAGTAGGAACAAGGAATAGGTTTCTTGACTTGAGGGCCACTATGTTATTGCTAGATGAGTTTATGGGGTTAGGGTGAAGGAAGATCTTATTCACCAAAACATTTCAAGTAGCTGCCCTTATTTCTTTATTCATAAGAGAAAATAAACCCATCAAAATTCTGGGGAAACATGGCATGCTGAAAGCCCAGCAGTTCCTCCCTCCAGGCTGGGGTGGTCCTGATGGATGTCACTCTCTCATGGCAGGCCAGCAGCCCTGGTGCTCTCCGGTCTCTTGCCTACTCCTGGAGAAATCTGTTCTCTTTTTGGGTTTTGGGTGTTCTCAGAGTCAGAGGGAGTTAGAGAGTGTATCAGTTAGTAATGCATTTGTCTGTAAGTATCTGAAAGCTCCATTTAGAGTATACTAAACAAAAAGGATTTATTTTCTTCACATAGCAAGGAGGCTTGTAGCAGTTGTCTGCTCATATCATTTTTGTGGTTTGACAGTATCAGGGCTGGCATCGCGGTGATTTTCCTAGATTTTTCTTCATGGTCGCAGTATGGCTGCTGCAGCTCCAGGAATCACATTCTCTTTCAAGGCAGGAAGAGAAGTGAAAGAAAAGTAGCACCATCCAAACATCCCCTTTTATCTTGTTTATAAGCCAGAACTGTGTCACATGGCCATACCTATTACACAGCAGGCAAGGAAAGTATTAATATTTAGTTTTTTCATCTCTAGAGAAGAGGAAGATTGAGAATAGATGTTGGGGTAAGATCCAGCATTGTCTGTCACAGGGGCTAGTAGGAAACTGACATGAGAGACAGACTCTATCATCTGGTAAAGATTCACTCATCCACTCAATGCATATAACACACCCAATACCCAGGTGAAAAAACTGAGGCAGAGAGTTAAGATTCACACGAGGAGCCTGAAGTGGGCCTGATGGTGGGCTGGAGACAGGGAAATAGCTTTGAACACCCATGTCCAGGTATGAGGCGTTTCACATATTTTCTTCTCAAGTCCAATTTTAGTTTTGGCCCTCAACAGTATGTGGGATGCAGGGAGGAGGGCAGGGGAGGCTGTTCTTTGGGGGAGTGGGCTGGGGCCTAGCTGGCAGGGGTGGAGTTGCCTGCCTCTCTCATCCTGGCCACCACCCCTCCCTGCCCCTAGTCACTGCTGAAGTCCCTCTGGGGTCTCTTCTGCCCGGTTCTGGGAGGGAGTATCTGCTGCTGTCTGACGCACTGAGGCTCATGTGGTCTTTGCCCCTGACTCCCAGCCTCCCTGGACTGTTCCCACCTGCCCTTTCTTCTCCCAGGTCCCCCGAATCTACTGGGAGCTGTCCACCAAGCGGGTCCTCCTGATGGAGTTTGTGGACGGCGGGCAGGTCAATGACAGAGACTACATGGAGAGGAACAAGATCGACGTCAACGAGGTGAGGCCGAGAGGTCGGGGCTGCTGTACCAGGGGACGTGGGCTTGGTCGGGCAGGCCCAAGGTGTCCAGGTGAGGCCTCAGACTCTAGCCCCACTGTCTGCCTGGACAATTACAAACTCTCTGAGCAAGAAGGACCCTTCTAGATCATCCAGGCCAACCCTCTGTACACAGGGCTGCAGGGAAATGCTGAGCCCCTCCCTGCACCTCCTGCCTGGACGAGCGATTGCTGTCCTTTCTTCTGGTGTCATCTGAGCTCCTCGCAGTTGGGCCGCCACAGAGGACGGTGGTGCAGAATCAGTGGGACTTAATCCTTCTGCCTCTGCGGGGCCTGTTTACAATCTCCTCCTCTTCCCGTTCTCCCCTCTCCCTGCCACTACGCAGATCTCAAGGCATCAAACAAAAAGGGGACAGCAGTAGCCAACTGCATCAGCTTCATAAAGCAGGGAAGAAACGGGTGGGCTCGTGTCTCCCTCCTCCCATCTCCTCCGTCTCAGGGAAAACTGGCCAGTGGTGGAGCCTGTACCCCGTTTTCTGCTTCTTGGTTGCGACAGGGTCTCACAGGAAGGGGTGGGGTTGGACTCTTTCAACAACATTCATCAGTTTTTAGTTCCTGCTGTGTGCCAGGTGTGGGAGTTCACAGGGAAACTAGACCCAATCCCTAGCGCCTAGCGTGGGAGTCAGATACGCTTCTAAATCCTTCAGCCACGTCTCAGGCAGCAAGAGGGGAGTGAGCCAGACCCCAGGGAGCTGTGAGGAGGAGGTGCTCACCCCTGCCACCCTCTGCATCCCCAGCAGCATGAGTAGGAATTTGCCTGCCGGGGAGTGGCTTTGCGAGGAAGGGGACGGGAATGGATGAAGTTGGGCAGGGCCGGGGCAGGGTTCCTTGGGGCACGTGGGGAGGTAGATATGGAGACAGATGGTGAAGGTCTTGGGTGTGAGCCTGGAGGTGCTGGGGAATCACTGAAGGGCTTTGAGGAGTGCAGTGATGTGACCTGCCACTCCAGCTGGGCGGGAGGACGCGGTGCAGGGGCCAGACCTGATGGGGGTGAATGTTCTCTCCTACTCTGCTTCCCTCGCCCCCGAGGCAACACATGAAGATGATCATGTGGTCCCAGTGGCGAGATGGCCCAGGGGAGAAAGCCACACTGTGGCTCAGCAGACGAGCCAACCGGGGTGGCAGGAGGTGGGGTGGTTGCACAGGCCTCCTGGTGACCTCTGTAAATGGGGGTAATGATGGGACCTCTGAGAGGGGCTGCGAGGACCACGTGAGTTAGGGCACGAGCAGTACTGAGCACAGTGCCTGCTGTGTGGTTAGCGCATTAGAACGGTAACTAGATTGTGGTTGATTTCGTTATATTATCCTGGGCCCTATCCTTTCCTTCTTTGTCTCCTTCTACCATTAGTGTTTATTGAATGCCTAACTCCCTGCTTCGAGCGCTTTTCTTCTGAATAAATTTAGGAGGGTGGTTTTATCATTTCTACTTTGCAGATGAAGAATCAGAGACTCAGAGAGGGAAGGTAACTTGCCCAAGGTCACACAGCTAGTAGAGCTGGCATTGAAACCCAGGTCTGCCTGATCCCACCTACTTCTCTTGGGCTGCACCAAAGCATGCCGGGAACACGGCAGGGAAAGGTGTCTTTGCGGCTGGCCGAGGCCTCCAGGACAGCTGTTGTTACCTGACTTGGGGAACAGTGCTCCAAGAACCCCTCTGGGGGCCGTGGAGTATGTGTGGCGTGTGGGGAGGCTGCAGGGACACAGGGCCCAATCTGTTTCCCCCAGTGCTGCCATCGTCTGAGCTGCCTGTCGGGCTTTCCTGGGAGCGTTCTGCTTGGGGGAAGAGGATGAGCAGAAGGATAATTCAGCCTTCCACTGCACAGATGGGGAGAAAAGTGCAGAGAGAGCAAAGCTTTCCTGAGGTCGCTCAGCCCCATCACTAGGGGCTCTGACTCTGCTTCCCTCACTGCGGGCGTCTACGGTGGGAGCAGGGAGGGTGTTCGGGCGGAATACCAAGTCTTTGGCTCCAGTGAAGAAGGAATTGGATCGGATGAGAGGTCACCCTTGGCTTTTCCTGAACAGCCTTAAAGGGAGCAGGGTCTCTCTGCCTACTACTCAGGAGAGATCCCAGAGGCCTCACCCCACGCCAGGTTCCTGGCATTTGCTTACTACTAGCTGCGGTGGGATTTGCATTCCAGCAGCACCCTCACATCCATTAATCTCCTCGGATCCAGCAAGCCCAGAGCTGTAACGGCGTTTAATCAGAGGCAACTTTGATTTTCCAGGACAAGTGCAAACAGAAAGATGCACTCTGGTACCGTTGCTTGCTCATGGCCAAGTGAGGGGCCTGGGAGGAGGGGGCAGCTGGGCCAGAGGCATCTGCTCCTGCCTCCACCCTCTTTCAATACCTTGCAGATAAAGCCAGTGGTCTGTGCAGAGCAGGTCCTTGGTAGGCATCCATAAATGAGCGAACAGGTAAATGAACCAGCCTCACGCTCTGGGTTGGCCTCTGTGAGGCAGGGCAAGGGGAGAGTGTTGGTTGTCTTCTGTGTACATGCGGAATGGTGCCTGCTGATGTCACAGTTCTTTGGAAATAACAATAATTATTATAAGCAACTAATATGTACCAGGCATGTGACACATAATCTCTCCTCCCTACAGCTATCCTGTGAAGTATTAATATATATTATTAACCCTGTTTACAGATGAGGAAGCTAACTCTCAGAGAGGTTAAACAACGTACCCAATATCACACAGCTAGCAGGGGCAGAGCCAGAGTTTGAAGCCAGATCTGCATAACTCCAAAGTCCTTGCTCCTTTGCTGTCTCCATCTCCCTCCCAGGCATCTACCTTGGGCTGCTGGAACCTGGAGCCACCTGGTTGACAGCCCACATCAGTAGCTACTCAAAGGGGTAGTTACTCAAAGGAGCACCGACTGGAGGCTTTGCCCAGTCTCCAAGTACTTCTCTCCCTGGCGTATATCAAGGGTCACTTTATCTATTTTTATAGAAACATTTTTCCATTTTTTCATACCTAACTTTAGGAAACATTGAGAAGACTATATGAGTTAATGCACAAGCAGTACTTAGCACAGTGCCTGGCATGTGGGTGCCTAGCACCCCAGAATGATAGGGAGATGATTGTTGTTGTTTTTGTTGTTGTCATCACTGGGCCCTGTTTTTCCTCCTCTGTCTCCTTTTACCGTTAATGTTTACTGACTGCCATGTGCCAGGCCCCGTCTGCATTGTCAGCTTACGAGGGCAGCCTCATTTTGCAGATGAGGAATCAGAGACTCAGGGAAGTTAATGTATTAATATTACACCTCGGGTCACAAATCTTAACTGTATCCTTCCATGAGTTTCCATATGGATATACCGTGTAATTACCATCCAGATAAAGTCACAAGTCATCTCTACCCCTGGCAAGCTCCTGGGCAGCACCCTCACCCCCACCAGAGCTACTGCTCTTCTGACTCCTGCCTCCATAGATTATTTTCGCCCATTACTGAACTTCACATAGATGGAATCACACCATTTTGGGGTCTGGCATCTTTATCATCAGTCAGATGTGGGTCTTTTCTGGAATCTGTTCTTTCCATTGGTCTATTGGTCTGTCCTTGCAATACTGCCCTGTCTTAATTTCTTAATCCCTTGCCCCTGGCTTCTAGCGTTTGCATGACTTGGGAAGCTCTCTGGTGGTGAGATGATGTCATTGAATACTTACTCCCACAGACACCCCCACGGTGGGCCACTGCAGTGCTCTAGCATGCTGTTGCTGACCATCCGTGATATTGGGAGTAGGTTAGGGACAGGCCTTACTCTGCAGAAATCAATCTGTTATGTCTTTTAGCAACCAACATCAAAGCCACAGGCCTTGTAGAAGGCTGTATGTGTGTGTGTGTGTGTGTGTGTTGTTGTTGTTGTTGAGGGCGAAAGACTCCACATTCCTCGAAGTTTCCAATAGACTCCTGAGGTTCTAAAGTCTCCCTAGGACTGTGGGACTCAGCAGGCCAGACCTGGAGTGACCCTCCCTCCTGAGGACAGCCTGGTTGTGAGCATTCCTTGGAGAGGGAGGTACTAGGGCTAAATAGGAGTGACAAGGGGCAAAAATCTCACTCCAAATCCTGGGGGTGTTATGGTTAGTGGTATCTTGGCTGCTACAAGCTGGTGTCTCTGCTGGAAGGTGGCTGTAGAAGGAAGCCCTCTCGAGGTGGGTGGGATGGCTCCAGATTCCTCCAGCCACTCGCTGCATCAGTCTCACTCCACTTTGAAGAGGCCTCCTCACCCTACAGCATTCCAGTCCTACTGGGCCTGGCTGGTGAGGACCTAAAGACCAGTCTACATAGCCAGTTCTCAACAGACTTGGATAGGGAAGTACCAGGTTAGGAGACAAGAGACATAGGTTCAGGCTCCAGCCCTGCCAGTGGCTTGCTGTGTGACCTTAGGCAAATCACATCCCCTCTCTGATCCTCAGTTTTCTTATTGAAGGTACTGGACTAGCTGGATTCTAACCAGGGGTCCTTTCTGCTGGAGTATTTTATGGAACAGTGATTCTTCAGATTTTGTTTGTCTTTGTTGCTAAGACTTGTTCATGAACCATCTCTTTCAGAGTCACTAGGGGAGCTTATTGAACAATGTAGATGCCTGGGCCCCACCCCAAACTCACTAATCAAAATCTGGGGTGGGAAGGATTGCAGAGGGTTGCAAGAATCTGCATTTTAACACATTTTCCAGGTGGTTCAGATATTCACTGATGTTCAGGACCCCCACCCTTCACGCCAACACAAAACCAGGAGGCCCAGGCCACCCCAGGTGAGCCATCAGAGCTCACCATGCTGTTTTGTACCTCCATGCACAAGGCAGCCCTGCCCAGGTGTGCTCACCTGCCAGGACCTTGGGAGCCAGCAGCCTGCAGGGGCCCTCATTTGTTTGTGTCTCAGCCCAGAAGCGGGTATTACCAAGGGCCTGACCTAGTGATCATATTTGCCAGTCACTTTAAGAGCTGATGACAGTGACTGTCATTGATCTTATTAAAAGTAAAGGTCGTGCAGGAGTCTGCTTTTCCAGGCTAGATGGAGCCTCCTCAAGCCATAGAATGACTATTGATTGCAGGACCTTTATCGAAGGTTAATTGGATTTCAGTGAGTGTGTGTTTAAGACCCTGCCTGGGCTGAGGCCCAATTTAATTTGCGTGAAATTAGACAAGAGGAAGGTGGCAGAGTCAGGAGTAGAGAGGCCAGCAGGGAAGGATGGCTGAGGCCTGGGGGGCAGACAGTGCTGTCTGTGAAGATTGGGAGCAGATTAGGGACGGGGGCTGGGAAGGGACGCCAGCCTGGCCATCCCAGAGGCATGGAGCCAGCTGGGGCGAGAGGGCGGGGGCTCCTCAGTGGTCATTAAGTGGACTTTGACTTCATCCCCTGTCCTCAGAGTGGCCCTCTGGAGTGTGGTGTAGCCTCCAGAGCTTGTCTGTTCACTTCTGCAGAGAGTCAGTCTCTGTTTTCTGTTAGGGTCGGAGGGCATCTGGGGATGTAGCCAGTACTTATAAAGTCTTTCAACTAATCCTTCTTTTTCAGCACCCCCAAATCCTGTTTTCAGAGGTGCCCCTTCCTGGGGCTCAGGGGTAATAAACATAAAAGTCACCCCATCACCAGCTCGGAGTTCCATGTTTTCTAGCCTGCTAAGTCATTTCTCGGAAGCCGTCCGCTCCCCGCAGCAAACACAGTCTTGCTTGTCTCATTTTGTCTGCTGCTGTTGCCTTTTGCTGCGGTGGGTCTTGGCCTTCCTTTTTCATTTTAGTGGAGTCCGTGAGGGAGTGGGGTCAGCGGCGTGGGTTCCACCTGCCGTGCTTAGCTGGGAGCCCTGCCGCGTTTCTCCTTTATAGTAGTTTTCAAATCCATTCTGCATCGTTGCAGGAGCAGCGAGGGTGTCTCAGATTCACTTCTCAGCACGTGTGTTGTTGAGCACCTGCCCTGTGCAGGCACCGCGTGTGAGTGCACGGCGGAGGTGTGGACGGGGCGGGAGCAGGTGGGGCTGCCGCGGCGTCCTAGAGGCTGGGTTCCCTGGCGGGAAGAGCCTTCACAGTGAGGGCTCACCAGGCGCCCTGGGACAAGTGACTTCCTCTGAGTCTGATTTCTCATCTATGCAGTTGGAGTGATAATACTTACTTCATAGGGTCATTTGTGAACTTTGCAAGCTGTGAAGTTTTGTAAAAATAATGTTATTTGACATTCATGAGGTCATTATTCACAGAGGCATGTCTTCCTCCATAGACTCTTTGAGAATTTTCTTTGCTCCTCTTCCTGTCCACCTTCCTCTGTCTGTGAGCGCAATGACTAGGAGGTTGAGTAATAGTCACTGATTAAGCATACGGTGATCCCCACCCACACACACAAAGCCATGCTGAAGTTTCCACCTTTTCCCTTATTTCTACCACCACCACCTCGGGGTTGACTAGGACGTCATAGTTTTTCTCAGCAGCATTTCCCACCTGCCAGGCCTCTCCGGCTCTCTGGTGGAAGATGCCTCAAGACCAGGGCAGAGCAGCTGCAAAGGCATGAAGACCCTTATTACTGAAATCACTAGAAAGACAACATCTCCTTCCATCGTCCATCCTTCCATAACTTCTTGGACCAAATCTTTAGAAGCTTGGGGTGTTAGAGGGTCCAGGTGCACGAGACGTGTTCCTGGAGCTTTATTTCCTCTGCAGCAAAGGTGTCGGGTGTGGGTAACAGTGTCGCTGTGGCGTCGGCCTTTCAGGATTCTGGAGCTGGCTCTGCTGCTTACAGGCCGTGCTCCCTTGGTGAAGCTGGTCACCCTCGTGAAGTCCCCGTTTCTTTTTGTAAAGTGGGATAGAAGAGAGTGACCCACAGGATTGTTTGATGACTGAAACATAAAGCACTTGGTATGGTGCCAAGCCCAGCATACGTGCTCAGTGCACTCTGGACTGTGCTGGATTCCAACCCTCTGCCCACTCTGTGGTGCTAGCAGTACAGTATTTGCCAAAAGATGGGGAGGCGTGAAGGGAAGAAACCTTTTCGCCACTTTTCATATTGACCCAGGTAAGGTGGAAAGATATGAAAACATTTCTGTGGAGTGAGTTGTTGCCGAGGCAGGAAATGTCAAATGTCAACATTTCCTCCTTTTCTCTGTATCTTCTTCCAACAGCCAAAGCCCCCAGGACCCACCCCATCTCCTCTGGTATCCTAGGCAACGTTAAGGAGTCTCTCTGGCAAGAGCCCCGTGGAGGCTTTATTGGTCTTGTGGATACCCCGTGCCCTGGCTCTTGGGCGATGTCCCGGTTCAACCCTAACCTAGAGAAGCTTCCACCAGGCACCTGGAAGCTCCAAAATTAGAGTAACTTCCCCAGCTTCCTGTGAGTAACCCAGCACCTCTTCTTTCTTCCTCAGTACCTCTCCTGACACCGTGTGTGACTGAAGAGGTTCCCGGCACCTTCTGTTCAGGGACTTCATCTCAGCGTTTGCTAGTCCAGGATTTGGCCTTAGTGCTGGGCAGCAGCGGTAGTCTGAGGTTTACATACCCCAGCAATGGTTCCTGGAAATGGGCTGGGGGTGAAGATTATCTCAAAATGCTCCAGGCAGTGGTCTGTTCTGATCTTTCAAGCTGTTCTGTCTGCCTCAAGAAGCCTGGGCCGGGGGAAAGGCAAAAAGAGTTTGAATGATTAACCTTCTTCTACTAAATATCAGGCTACCGACATGATTATTAATATCCTGCAACACCAACCTCCTGTTTCTTCCAGAAATCTTGGCCTTGCTTTTAAGATCCCCCCCCATCTCCAGAACATAAATAGACTTTCTCTTGGGAATGGGAGTAAATTAATCCATGCAATTATAGAATAATTAAAGTACTTGCAGCCAATTCAGGTTTTGAGAAAAATCCAAAAATAACTCCTTGATTTAAATATTATTTACTAAATTAATTCTTTACTCAGCCTTTTTATAGATTCCTGGGTTTTTTCCCCCTCCCTACTGTTAGAGAATAAAGGCATTGCATAATTACTGAAATCACTTACATGAGTGGCATCTTCTTTTTACATGGAACAATTAAAAGACTTCTCATTGATTTTTTTTTTCCTACATGGCGCTGTACCATGGCATTAGTTAACAGTGTGGTTTTGGTTAGCTGACGTCCTGGGTTTCCCACTGAGACTCTTTTCTCTAAACAGAACATCTTTTTGGCTGCTGGGGGTGGGAGTGGCTTCAGAAGTCGTTGGTGCAGCCCCTGCGTCCAGGAAGAGCTTCCCTGGAGGGGCGAGGCAGGGTGGCCTGGCCACTTATAACCCAGATGGGCTCGGACCCCGGCTTCACTACCTGCTGACCAAGTGACCAAACTTCTTCCCTTTTTGTGTCTCGCTTCCTTCACCTGTTCACTGCAGAGCATGGCTGGGAGAGCGGAATCAGCCCGCGTCAAGTGCCTGGCACTGCGTGTTAGCTGTTACTGTATGTGGTGTTCCCTTGTTTTTATGCATATCCCACAGCCATGGGCAGCGTTAGGGACATGAAGTATTATAGAGGGGGTTGTGTGCCCAGTGATGGTCTTAGGTCTCTCCTCGGTGCTTCTGTGAGTGGGAGGGACTGTCTGCCCTTCGGGGAAAATCAGTTTCCAGAGAGACTATTTAGCGCGACTCTAAGAGATGTTAAGATAAATTATCAAAACCTCAGAAATAAGGCCAAGAGAGCGTGATGTGTCATTCTTGGGCATCGTTCAACCAGCCCTCCAGTGGATTTTTTAGTATCTAGGAAAATGTACTTTAGTCTGACTTTGCTATTGACAATTAAGGGCTCACACTGAAGATCTTTCCTGGTAGAGATGCAGATAATTTCTGTATAGTAGAAAAGATAACACCAAAAGTTATGATTTCTTAATGTACTGTAGGACAGTAACCAGTTTTGTATTTAATCCAAGAATCTCAGTTTCTTATTCCTGTTTGAATGCCTGTAAGTACCCACTTCCTCAAAATTCTCATTGAGCTAGTTCTACCACCTTACTTGCCCCCTTAGTAAGGCATTAAAAATCTCTGACATGTGTTCATTCTATATTTATATGAGCTGTGTTTTAGACTTCTTGAAAATTACTCTTTGAGAGTGATAGTGGGTATGTATTTTTTCCAAGTTGGAAATGATAAGCTGCCGTATTAAAAACAAAACAGCCACGTGTGTGTGTGTCTTATGGTGTATAAAGCACTTTCTCATACGTAATCGTATTTTGACCTTGAATCTTGAGGTTGCTCTCTGAGGAAGTAGAGCATGTGGGGTTAGGCCTACGTAACTGCTAAGGGAACTTAGACCCAGACTGAGAAGGGAGGTGACTTATCCCCCAGGTCACTTATGCCCAAAGTGACAGAACCAAGATGACCCCAGAGCAGAGCTGCTGGCATAGTCTGGCTCCCCCTCCTGTCTCTGCCCTCCACTCCTGTCTATCCCTGTGCACTCTGGTTAAAACAAACAGCAAGAGCATCTCCCAAATGGAAAGACGTGCCGCTGGACAGGGGTGTTGCAATGGGGTGGCTGCTCTGGTGGCTGTGCTCGTGTGACTATGAGCAGCAATTGGCAGCACCCCCCTGGCAGCAGCAGCTCACTCCTCATGGGCAAAGGCTCCCCCATCCTGTGTCCCCAGACCTCCAGGGGCCATCTTTCAGTGTAGTAATAGGGGGCCCAGAGCGATTAGCGATATTTCAGAATGCTTAAGGGAGATCATACATCTCCCCATGACAGGTCTGCCCAGACTAAATGAAATGTCATTTCTCTCCTTTTTGGCTGGAATTCTGTCAGCTCAGTCTGGCTGCACTGCTTATCTTGGGCTGATCAGGAGCCCTGATTGGACCTTATATGCATCCTTGACAAATAAAAATGAATGATTATTTAATAAATGCAATTGGTTTGGCAGATACAGCTTTTTAAAGCATAGCTCCAGGGAGCTCCAAAGAGCCTAACAAAGGGGCTTCTTGGTGGCACAGAGGTGGGGACATGCTGGCTCACCCAGGGCCAGTTCTGGCTGGGGCTCCCTCTCCATGGAAATAGAAAATGGGGGCTCTAGGACACCCTATATCTGAGCCTGAGTCTGAGAACTTGTCCTGGGGCAAAGTCCTGCTCCTAATGCAGACAGACACTGAGTATGGGGATGTCCGTGTCACCCCAGGAACATGGCAGGCGCTGGGGTGGTAGCAGGGCACAGCTCTTAAATGTCTTCATCTCTTAAAAAGGTGCAGTGAAACCTAGTCTCCCAGCCTTCCAGGGGTGTTATGAGGAATCAGAAACCACAACGACAGGGGCACTCAGGGGAGGCCACCAAGTCACAAGCACAGTGGTATTTCATTTACCTTTCCAGTGGCCCTTGAGTGGCACTATTATTATTTCCATCTCACTGAAGCCGAGAGTACAAGCAACTTGTTTAAGGTCACAAAGCTCAAGTGAGACACGCGGAAGTAGGTGTGAGCCAGTGCAGAAGAGCAGTTACTAGAAGCCTGTGGGGTCACAGCTGGTTTCAATCCTGGCTCAGCCTTTTCCTAGCCGTGGGTAAGTTAACCCTACATGAGCCAGGTCCTCGTCTGCAAAATGAGGATCATAATTATATCCAGCGGTCCCCAACCTTTTTGGTACCAGGGACTGTTTTCATGAAAGACAATTTTTTTACGGACCAGTGAGGGGAGGAGGGGGAGGTTTGGGTATGATTCAAGTGCATTACATTTATTGTGTACTTTATTTCTATTATTACATTGTAATATATAATGAAATAATTATACAACTCACCATAGGTCGGGGACCCCAGATTGTACCTCCCTTTAGGGGCTGTTAATAAGGATATCAGCCATTGTTACTAAAGTAGGGTCATTCTTGATGATTTAATTTGGGGCCAATTATAATTGATTGGGATTCAGAGGAGATTAATGGAGTTAGGATAAGCATCAGAGGCAGGAACCATGGCATCTCAGAAAAACATGGAGAAATGGGGTCTCACGCATGTTAAATGCAGAGTCTTATATTCACATGTTTGGCATTGTTACAAGCAAGTGGATATGTAATAGAGCCAGTCTATAGCATAATATATAAATTATACCTCTGTGAAGCTGTTTAACAAAACAGAGCCAGTCCCCACTGTCTTGGGAGTTTATGATAGTGGGCTAGATGGTCATGAATCAAACAATCACACAAACAGTATGCTAGTGCCATGAAAGAAAAGAACAGCATCTTATGGAAGTGTATGAGGGGAAAACCGCAGCTAGCCTGGGAGGTCAGGGAAGCCTTCTCTAGGGAGGTGATGCTGACCTGGGATGGGAAGGAAGGGAGGGAGGGAGGGAGCCAGGTGAAGGGGAAATGGAAGGAATGCTCCTGGCAGAGGGAATAGCATGTACAAAGGTCCTGTGGTAGGAACGCACAGACATCACTGGGAAGGAGAAGGGAATGTGTCTGGAGTGTCAGTGTGGTATGAGACGAGACCAGGAGGGAAGCAGGGCCTGGTTGTGCAGGACTTTGTAGGCTGAGAAAAGGACCTGAGACTATGGAAAGGTCCTAGTCCTGTGTCCCCCACCCCATGGGCCCCAGCCGCTCTCCTCTGACTGGGATATGTTTGTTAACGACCGTGGGGTCCAGCCGAAGCTGACAGGAATGCCGAGGGCGGTGTGTGTCCTGGGGTGTCAGCTTTCTGGGTTGAGCATCTCTTTGTCCCCTGGAAACCTGTCTATAAGACCCCCTCGGGGGCCAGGTCTGGCTGTATTCAGCAGCTGTCCCCTAGCTGGGAAGAGGCTTTTAGCTTTAATAAAAAAGGGAGTAGAGATAAGAAGACTGCCTCGGCGGGGAGAGCAGCAGTGACAGGATGATTTAAACGGCTTCTCTAGTGTCATTTCTTCTGTGCAGACATCATAAATCAGATTAGCATTGGGCTCTGGTGGGGAGGGGGGCAGCCTGGAGCCAGTGGGCAGCCCGGAGGGAGGTGCTGGGGTCGCCTACTCCTCGTCCTCAGCCCCAGCCCGGTGCTCTGGAGAAGGGGTGGTCGGAACGGCCCCCCTGACCTGGCTTTTCAGCCCATTCTCAGCTCTGGGGGAGAATGAAGAGGGGCTGATAAGAAAGTAGGGAATAGAGGAATGGGGGGAGGATGGGGGAGGGGCCCTCGGAAAGCCGGAAGCAGCATCCTCCCACCTCACTGTGCGTTAGCGTCGCCTTCCCTGATGCCTAGCACCACCT
The DNA here is from genome assembly GCA_008086735.1 of Cheirogaleus medius. Lineage (NCBI taxonomy): Eukaryota > Metazoa > Chordata > Mammalia > Primates > Cheirogaleidae > Cheirogaleus > Cheirogaleus medius. Next base: position 20,988,425 of record VBSM01001979.1, on the reverse strand, counting down.
ACATTGTTTCTGAGTTCTAGGGGAGTCTAAGGTGCAGCTGAAGTTAAGAAGGAGTGGATTGGAGCTCAGCTTCTATCTTAAACTCAAGAATGACACCATCTCAAGCCATCACTCCCACCACAACTGTGCAGGCTGGCCCCATCCCCCCCAGCCTCCTCTTAAAAGTGACCAGATTAAAGGACCAGAGTAGAAGTCCCTGAGACAGGTGTGGACAGAGAGGAACTTCCACCTGCCTCGCTTCTCTTACAGACTCCCTTCTCTTACAGATCTCGCGCCACTTGGGCAAGATGTACAGTGAGATGATCTTTGTCAATGGCTTCGTGCACTGCGACCCCCACCCGGGCAACGTGCTGGTGCGGAAGCACCCGGGCACGGGCAAGGCAGAGATTATCCTGTTGGACCATGGACTCTACCAGGTAGAAGAGGCCTTCCCCTGCCCAGCCTCGGGACCTCTGGGGTTCTGCTGGATTCTTTGATCTTCCTGGAAATGGGAGGCAGATGATCAAGGTAGCTGGAGAGGCCCCTGCCCTCCTCCTAGTTAGGAGCTGTCATTTTGTGTAAGTCACTGTCATCAGAGCTCTCTGAGCTTCAGCTTCCTCCTCAGTAAGGTGAGGTTGATATCACCTCCTTCACAGGCTGTTATGAGGAGCATATGGAAATATGCTTGTATACGTGACTGCGTCTTCCCAGGGAACCTCAGACCAGCCCCAGCCCTGGGAAGTGAGCTGTCCTACGCATGAGCTGGGACTTCAGGAGGAGGGGTAACTGCGTGTTCAGCCCCAGTAAGGATGCAGTATGTAGTGGAAAGGGGGCAGGCAGCTGATAGAGGCCGGAGGGTCTCAGACTTGTCCTCTGGAACTTGGGATATAGAGCTGGTTCCAATGAGCTGTGAACTCCTGTCTGGAAGTTGGGAATTCACTGCCAATCTGAGACCCGGGACCTAGCTTGATTCCATGAGGCAGATGGTCCTGGGGAGGTTTTCCTAATAGCCTTCCCCCAGGGCCCTGATCCTACATCCTAAAATCTTGGCCTCTTCTGAAAGGTTCTATGAAGGTAGCTTGCATTAGTTTAAGGTAGGTTAGCTGTTGTCATACGTGGCCCCAAAATGAATGATGGCCCAGACACAACAGAAGCTTAATTGCTTACTCACGTGCCAGGCCTGGGTGGGTGGAGGAATCTGCAGGGCTCTGCTGCCCAGGCCTCCGCGGAGGTGGTGGCACTGTCAGCTGGCACAGGGCAAGGGCTCAGAGGAACATGCTTGGGGATGTTTTTGTGGACTGGACCTGAAAGTGGAGCTTCGGCCATGTTCCAACAATCGGAGCTCAAGCAGAGGGCCACGTCCAACTTGGAGGGAGGCTGAGGAAGTAGCCTGCACCTGGGAAGAAGAGAATATAGGTTTTGATCGTCAGTTAGCAGTCTCTGCCACTCAGGACCAAGACTTCCCAAATAGTAGCTTTGGGTTTGGGCCTTCAGGGGTGGCTGAGCTTTAGGGGAGAAGCAGACACCGTGAGGAGGCACAGCCCAGTCCTCATCGCCCCGCTTTGCGGGGGTCAGCACCTCCAGGGACCTGGGTGTTCGGTGGGTAGAGGAGGCTCAGGTCCTACCACTGTGCCCCCACCGCAGGTGCTCACGGAAGAGTTCCGCCTGGATTACTGCCACCTCTGGCAGTCTCTGATCTGGACTGACATGAAGCGGGTGCAGGAGTACAGCCAGCGCCTGGGAGCCGGGAACCTCTACCCCTTGTTTGCTTGCATGCTGACGGCCCGCTCGTGGGACTCGGTCAACAGGGGCATCAGCCAAGCCCCGGTCACTGCCACTGAGGTAGGGGGGCGGCCTGAGGATCCTTTCTAGCCGGGGTCTGAGATTCTGCCCTGGGGGTGCTGTGTGCAGAGGGAGGGGCAGAGTCAGAGCTGTATTGGATGAGAAGGAGGGAGACGTGGAAAATCAATGCCCCTGGACGGAAGGAGGGAAAGTGGGGGTAGCTCAGTGGAGCCCCTCCAGGCCTTATCAGCCTGGAGTAGAAACAAGGTCGTGGTAACTGTCACTACCCAGACTTCTGTGGCTTTAGCTCCAACCTGCTCACACAGGATTCCAGCTTCACCCACATTCTCCCCTAGGACTTGAGGGACTCCGCGGAGACTGTCTCATAAACACATCTGGCAACACTTCCACTGTCCCTTGCCTGGCACCGTCTCCTGTCGCATGGTCCTCATGCTGGGAGAGTCCTTCACTTCCTGGTATGGCACTCAGGCGTTGCTGGTCATCCCGCTGTCCTGCACACTTGCTAGTGAAACAGCTTTTCTGTATTTATTTGTAGCTCGTTTCTCCACTGGATCCAGACAAGAGTCCCATGGAGTCTGGGCTGGGAGACAGATCCCGGCAGCACCTTCTCCTCCTATATTCACAGCCGCCTCTGCTCGCGTGCCAGGGGCTTACGCGGGCGAGCTCGTTCTCCCTGGTTCGGGGTGCACTCCTTCCAGGAGGCTTCTCCATCCTCCGTGGACCTGACTGCCGTCTTCCCAGCCTGTCAGTGTGCCAGACCCATCCAGACTTGCCTGAGTCCATGCGGGGAATGGGCTTGGGCTCCAGCTGAGGCCCCTGCTCACAATAAGGGACAGGGTCCTGCATGTGCAGTGACAGCTGTGTACTCTAGTTCCAGCACTGCCCCTTCCTGGCGGTGTGACCTTGGTTAGTTTTCATCACCTCTTTGAGCTTTGAGATGACCTGCTCCCCTGGCAGCTGCCTTGCAGTAGGTGGCTTTAGGCATGGCTGGATCCAGATTCTCAAATGATGTCACCAAAGAGGCCATCTCTCACCCTCTCTTGGCTCCACTTTCCTCCAAACTGACATCATTCTCCAGCAAGTGTGGTGGCAAAGATGACCACCAGCTGTTCCGGGTGTCCACAGCCTTGAAGCTTGTCATCTCAGAAGAAGAGAGACCACCTCCCTCCTTTATAAAACAGGGACGATAGGGACGACAATTTCTGCTTTATTGATAGTGCACGGAGAGTGCCTGCCATAGTTCCTGAAGTTCATTCATTCAGCAAACATTTGTTTTTGCTGGACCTTGGGCTGGGTGATGAACAGACAGGCCTTTCATGTAATTTACACCTTGGTTGAGGAAGACAGATGACAGTTAACAAGTGAACAAACAGATAAATGGAATAATTGCAGGTTTTAGGTACCATGCGAGACAGGCAGCTTGCTGCAAGTAAGGGGGTGGGGTCAGTGTTCACAGAAGACCCCACTGAGCTGTTGACCTTTAAGCTGAGGCCTGAAGGATAAGAAAGATGCTAGCCCCAGGAAGAGCTTGAAGGATGCTTTCCAGGCGTGCTAAGGCTTAGGGGAAAGAAAGAGTGTGGTGTGGTCCAGAGTGTGCTGAGGAGGATGGTGGGATGAGAGGAATTTGGAGCGCTAGACAGGGAAGGCATCACACAGGGCCTTAGAAGCCACCAAAAGAAGTTTGGCTTAATTCTCCGTATAAAGCGGAGCCTTTGACAGGCTTTAAGCAGGAGAGGGAGAGGCTCAGACTTGCTATTTTTAAGTCTCTCTCTCGAGTGGGGTGAGGTGAGCACAGTGATCGTTTAGGAGGCTGGACCAGGATTGCAGGTCGAGAGATGATGGGGGCTCAGACTGTGCTGGTGGCAGCGGAGAAGGAGAGAAGCAGGTGGAGCCCTGGTGACGGGAGGTGAGACTGCGAGAGCTTTCTGCAGGACGCATGTGGAGCAGGGGAACTCGTAGAGCCAAGGTTGTGCTCGAGATTTTGGGGATGTTATAGGGCGAGGGACGGTGCTCCTTTCTGAAGTAGAAAGACTTTGGGAAGGACATATTTGGGGTGGGGGAGAGGTCAACAGTTCTCTAGAGCAGTTAGAAATGTCATGGGCAGTTAAGACTAGAGCTCAAGGCCAGGCACGGTGGCTCACACCCGTGATCCTAGCACTCTGGGAGGCTGAGGCGGGAGGATCGCTTGAGGTCAGGTGTTCAAGACCAGCCTGAGCAAGAGTGAGACCCTGTCTCTTAAAAAAAAAAAAAAAAAAGACCGGAGCTCAAAGAAGAGGTCCAGGCTCGAGATACAAGTTTAGGAGTCTACAGCATAAAGATGGTAAAGCCACAGGGCTGGATGAGGTCACATGGCTAGTAGGTACTCAGTATATGATATCTGTTTTCATTAACTAAGAGAGAATTTTGGTTTTGCACTTGTATTCATTCATAAAGACCCAGTTTGAATGCCAGTCCTTGGAAGAATTCTCTCCTCCACATAAGCTTCCCCTCCTCACCTTTGCCAAAAGTCACCTTAATACTTGTGTCAGTCATGGGGCAAGTGCATCATAATTTCTTGCAGAGAGAGTAGTTATTTGTCTGCATGTCTCAACTCTCTACATAGTGAGTGCCAAGAGGGCAGGGACGCTGTCTTGTACATCTTTTTGTAAGGTCCCTACTGTCCTGGGACTGTACCTACTAGAGAGGCATTTGCGTGGGCTCTGGAGACACTGACTCCACTTGCTCACTTTGAACAGGAACCCAGATGGAGAGTGAACTTGGCCGTTCCAGGCCAGCCCAGCCTCAGGGGTCTGAAGGCTCTGCCTTTCTGAGCCCTGCTCTCATTGAGAATCAAGGGAACCTCCAGCGTTGTGTCAGGGAGGATGTTTTCCCCAATTTCTTCACCAATAAGGAACTTGTTCTCTCCATAACAGGAAGCCTGGAGGTAGGTGGGTCCAGGCTGGTAACTCAGCAGATCACCACACTCAGGGCTCTGGGCCAACTCTTGGGATTTTCTTGGTTTTCCATCATGATTCCAAGACGACTGCGGCAGCTCCAAGCTTTATGTCTTCATCCGGTGGTGACCAGAGGCAGGAATAGGAGCTATTTCTTCTTTATCATTCTTAAGAGCAAGAAAACCTTCCCCAGAAGTCCCCCAATAGACTCCTCCTTGTGTCTCATTGGCCAGAATCATGTTACGTGTCTGTGCCTAAACCAGTCACTTGGCGAGGGGATGAGCACGCAGAGCCAGCCTTGGCTGAGACCAGTCCAGACTCCCCACTGGGCTAGGGAGGAGCTCTGCCTCCCTGCAGAGCGGGATCTCAAGGGTCCTTTCAATAAAGGGGAATGATGGGATAGCTGTCAGGTGGGCACCCAACACGGTCTACTGTAGACACCCCCTATCAGGATATATTCAGGCTTGAAGGCTTTGCTGCTTTGGGAACGATCCCTGGGAGGTAACCGGGTGCTAAGAGGGGCTGTTGGGCCAACCCGACCTTGCCGAGTGGGGTCCCTGTGGTGAGCCGGGCCTAGGCCTGGCCTCAGCCCTCAAGCAGGGGGACCTGCGGCTGTGGCAGCAGACACCACTGGGTGTCTGGCTTTGTGTCGAGATGTTCCAGTCTGATAGCTCCTGCCTGAGAGACATGTCAAGTTTCGCAGTGACTCGGTTATCAGCAGTGCACACACGGCCCTGAAAGGACCCAGGGTTCTGCCTCTGTGGAAAGCAGTCGGGTGCTGAAGCCTTTCGGCAGCACCGCTGGGCCCCTTGTTGTGACTCCACGGGCACTGAGAGCTTTTCTGACTTTATCTCTGGTGACCCTCCCAGTGCCGCAGGGCGGTGGGCACAGACGAGGTCAGCATTCCCAGTGTCAGGATGAGGACATGGAATCGATAAAGATTATGGGACTTACTCAGGGTCACGCAGTCCTGCTGTGAGGTGGGGAGATGGCCTCGCCAGGCGGTGAGGACGTGAGCTCGGGGCTGGACTGCCTGGGGTTAAGTCGTGACTCACCACTTACTTAGCCGTGGACCTTGGGCAGTTACTTAGCTTCTCAGTACCTCAGTTTCCTCACCTTAAATGGGATATATACTTAACCTGATAGGGTTGTCGTGAGAATGAAATAAATTAGTGCACTGAGCATTGTCAAAGTGCTGTCATCATCATCATCATCATCTTTCTGGAGGCTGAAAAGGGGTCAGAGCCACACTGTCATGCTCAGGATCCTGGCTGGTGGCACTTATGTGCTTAGAGCCATGCAGAGCAAAGGGACAGGGAAGCAGGGGGAAGCCAGACCCTAAACACCAGATGGGTCAAGGGCTGCGAGATGACCAGCGTGAAGGGCTAGCCCTGCGTCCTACGCCTGGGGCATCGGGACCTCGGGCGACGTGTGGGATGAGACAGGCTTCAGCGCGGAGGATGGTGGTAAGCACTGGAGCGTGGGTAGCAGTGTAGACCTGGTGGGGTGCAGGGTTTGGGGCAGGACTTTAGAGTCGGCTTGGGTTAGGAACTCAGACCTATGAGCTGTAACAGCCTGCACTTGGCTGAGGGGGTGGGTGGGGAGGACCACACTCAGCTGGTATCAGCTTCCAGGGCTCCCTCCAGGCCTGGCCTAAAATCGGTGGCCAGCACAGAAGCCCTGGAGAATATCCTGGCCCTTCCTGACATGTGCTTCTGCTGCATCCAGCCCGCACCCACTCACTGGGCTGAGACATCCCATGTGGGTTGGTCAGGTTACACGGCCCCTTGTGCCAGGCTTTTCTTTGGGGATTGCTCTCTCCTGGAGCTTCCCTACAGCCCCTCCGTCGCAGGCTGCCCAGCCCCCTGCCAGCTGTCCGTTTCTGTCTCCCTGTTGCTGCTGCAGGACACAGAGATCCGCAACAATGCGGCCAACTACCTCCCCGAGATCAGCCAGCTCCTCAACCACGTGCCGCGCCAGATGCTGCTCATCTTCAAGACCAACGACCTGCTGCGCGGCATTGAGGCGGCCCTGGGCACCCGCGCCAGCGCCAGCTCCTTCCTCAACATGTCACGTTGCTGCATCAGGGCACTGGCCAAGTGAGTGTGGGCTCCGGCCTCTCCCCGCTCCCAGCCCCAGGGCTCCTGCCTTTGCCTGTCTTTTCCCCACCAGTCCACAGGACCCCGCCTGAGCCTCCAATCTCCAGATCTCTCGGCAGGGAAAGTGAGGGACAGAAAACAGCTCTAGGGAACTCGTTGATACCTCAGGGTGGTATTTTGGTGTGGTGCAGAGAACCACCTGTACGTATTAAATGGATTCTAGGACTTCACCCTCCCAGTCAAGCTTTCCAGGCAGTTCTTGCCCTCAGTAAAGTTTGAGATGTTTTCCTAGAGTTTCAGCCCCATCCAAGTGTCCCTTTGGCTTGGAGTCAGGAAGCCCTGGTCGTATCTCACCTCTAACTGGTCCCAGGACTTGGCTCCCTAGGGTGCCAGGCAGCCAGGCCAGAGCTCTTTTTCCTGCAGGTGTGACGTAACTCAGGCAAGCGTGGCCAGCAGGGTCTCCAATCCTCTCAGGTGCCCCAGCACCGTTAGGGTATTCATGGGGAAGAGAGGTGTGCTCCTCAGGGAGAGAGCTCCAGAGGAATGAGGGTTCTAGAACCTTCAACTGAGGGTGGCAAATATGTCAAAAGGGCCATGCTCCAGCTGAGTGTTCTCACTCATGAGAGGAGGCCTAGGTGATGGTCAGGGCCCAGCCCATCCATCCTGGGCAGGGAATGACTGGTCATTCTGGGAATGGGTCATTCTGGGAAACTATCTGGTGAACAGAGAGACTGACCACATAGATCACGTATCCACTATCAAATATCGAATTAGTTTGCAGCTAAATACACGGCACGCTGAAAGGGCCGACTGAGATTTATTCTTCCTTTGAGGGTGCAGGAAATGAACTCTTGAATAGGTCATCACCATAAACGCCAATTTTCATCACGTCCTTTTGGTGGTGTCTAAGGGATTGAGCTGGGCTGAATCCACATGGGCCTCAGCCTCCCGGGACCACCTGACCAGGTTTCCAAGTGATTCTTATCCTCGGGGACTTTGGAAAGGCTTGATTACATTTGAGTTTGGGGGGTTCCGGATTGGCATATATTTACTATACTTTGGAGAAAGAAACATGAGAATATTCTACCCAATGGGTCTATCAGACCTTCGATGCTCTGTGAAGCAACTGCTTTTGCTTATCTCACGTGTTTGAAAAACTCCTTTGGAGCATTGGAGCTTCTCTAGTCCCTGGCTGGGCAGTGGTGTGGTCGTGTAACTGAGAGCAGCCCCCAGGGGCAGGGAACTGGCGAGCTGGCCAAAGCCACTGTCTGTGTTTCTGAATGATACCGAGCTAGTGCTTCTTGCCTCTTTATCTCTTTCTCTCCTTTCTTCTTTCCCCTCCTCCAGGCACAAGAAGAAGAACACCTGTTCATTCTTTAGAAGGACGCAGATCTCCTTCAGCGAGGCCTTCAGCCTGTGGCAGATCAGCCTTCACGAGCTCATGCTGCGTGTGAAGGGGCTGAGGCTGCCCAGCTGGGCCATGGCCCTGCTCTGCTGGCTGTTTCCTGCTCTACACTGAGTGGACTCATGTCCCTGGCCCCTTCCTGGTGTCCTTTCACTCCTCAGTCCCTGGTTTTGCTGCGTAGGGGCCTGCAGCCCCAGGGCCATTGTCCAGGACACCGTTATCCTCCTCATCGGAATTCCGCTCCCACACTGTGGCCCTTGTCTCAGGGCCCAGGCTGCACTGTGGAGTAGCTGTCTCGCCTTGTCCAAGGGAAGACTCAGCAGCCCACTTCCCACTCCTAGAATGTGCCATGGGGTTGGATGTCCCCCCACTTCGTCAACCCTTTCCATGGTCAGGATGGACCACACGTGCCACTGAGGGCACATTGAATGTGTAGGATGTTTGATTTTGTTGGAGGTGAGCGTGGTCTCTGAACTTGCTAGAGAACAGTTCCCTCTCCTTGCCATATAAGTCCCCAAAAGTGTCACACCCTAGCGAGGTGGTTTGGCCTCTGAGGGCAGACTCTGTTGCAGCTGTGAATTCACTGCTATCACAGTGATCCCTTTGGTGTTTTATGTACTGCGTTTCAATAAAAACCACGTCAAGGTTGCAGGGTTTGTCCATCCTAGCTCATGCCCCCCCTATCTGACCCCAAGCACATGCCTTTCCAGAGAGCATGCCAAGGACTTATAGTTCCTCTTGGTTGCTGCTTCCTCAGCGTTTCCCAGGGAGACCCAGGGAGAATAAGGTCAGGGCCTGGTTGGTATTCTAGGTTGGGAATGACCCACACTGGCTGTTAGGTAGGGGTGGACCTGAATGCCAAGTGCCGGTGTGATATTTTGCTTGGCCTCTTTCCCCTATAATCTTTCCAACCTGTAGGGCCACTTCCACTGTGGGGCCACTTCCTGCTTCTTGGAGGTTTCTCTTACCTTCCAAGGCTCTGAGACCTTGGTTGGAGGAGCTGAGAAGCCCAAGGCCAGGAACTCAGAGGCTCAGCCAAAACCTTGGACTTTGGTTCCCCGGGGTTCTCACCTCATTTCCTGTTATCCAGGCACCTGCTTTGTTCTAATTGTTTCCCGACTTATCCTGAGTTATTTGGTTCTCATTCAGTGACCTCAGTTTCAGGCCTGGGACTCTACCAGGTCCCCCCAGTGCTTCTGGATGCGCCAGTCCAATTGCTGAAACCTTGGTCGCTGTGGCTAGGTTGCCACTCTGACACCTGTCACCTCTTTGAACTGTGTTTCTACCCCATCCTCCTCCCAGCCTGGTTGTCTGCTCTTTTTTCTGGGACATCCCCAAATTCCTGCTCTAACTCCTGTGTCTGGGTGGTCTACAGGCCCTGAGATCCTAGATTTGGAGCACCCATGCTCACAGACAGTGATTGCATTTAAATCTCTGATCTTACGTTGCCCCATTCACAAGGGCAGAAAAACCCTGAGTTTGAGCCTCATTTTCTGTTCTCTTTATTCATAATACAACGAGCAGGTTTTTCGGTGACCAAAGACGATTCGCAATCCTTTTATTTCTTGAAAGAATTAATTGTTCTTAGTGACCAGTTGGATGCACCCAGGGGCCTGCGAGTAATTTGCAGTATCTGTTGTTAATCATGAGGATGCATGCTACATATTATATTTTGTGGTGTCTTTTATGGCCACTGAAGTAAATATAAATGTCCTTTCTGTTCAAGGTAATGGTTACTTGCTTTTCACTTTTGATGTACCGGTTGGCTGCCTGCTGCCCTGGGATGGAAAACGTCAGCGTGTTGCCAGTGGGCCCAGCACCCAGAACAGTAATCTGGGCAGAGCAGAGAGGCAGGACGAGTTGGGAGTACAGGGTGGTTTGAGAATAGGAGGGGAGTAGGTGGATATTTATTGAGTACCTTCCACGTGTGAGGGGCCGTTAGGCTCTGTAAGTATGTTACATCATTGAGTTGTCCCATCAGCTCTGCAAGAGAGGAGGGGTCATTAGCCTCATTTCACAGAGATGAACCAAGGCTCAGAGAGGCTTAGTAATTTGCCTATGGTCACACAGCTGTTGAGTGGTGGCCTAGGCTTTGTTTTTTATTCCACAGTGCTATAGAGATTGATTCTCTTGCACCTTTGGGTTGTCTTATGTGCCTGAGTTGAGTCTCAAATTCCCCAGTTTCAGAGGAAATTATATTTCCAGGGGAGGTGGAGTCGGGGGGAGGGAGTGAACGGGTAAAGGAGACAAAAAGTTCTGAGAAATGCAGACTTGAGTCTAGGTTTTCTCCAGGGCGTGAGACAGGAGGGTGGACCTGAACCGCTACAATACTGCAGTGCAATTCTGACACCCAGCACTCGGAGCTAGTGCAGACTCTGCAGGAGGAAGGGCACAGTTCCCCGTCAGACTGTTCTCACTTTTCAGATACAAGTGCAGGTTTGGGGGTCCCCAGACTACCTACACTTCTGACCAACTGCCTACAAATTCAGGGGTTCCCATAATCCCCTTGTGTTTGATAATTTGCTATTGTAGAATGATTCACAGAACTCAGTAAACCACTATTCCTGTTATTCCCATTTTTTATTGTGAAGGATACAACTCAGGACCAGCCAAACACAAGAGACCTGCAGGGGAGGCCTGGGAGGGTCCCGAATGCAGAACTTCCAGGTCCTCTCCCTGCAGAGTCAAAGTGCGTCACATTGATCAGCACACCCATGTGTTCACCAAGCTTTGGTGTCCAGAGTTTTTCCGGGGGTCCCATTACGTGGGCATGATTGACTGGCTCATGGGCCCCATGAATGACCCAATCTCCAGCCCTCCCCTGTCCCCAGAGGAGGCTGGGCTGATCGCTCCCTATCCAGAGTCGTCTTGTTAGTATAAACTCAGTGTGATCCCAGGGATGGATAACAAAGACACTCCTGTCACTTGGGAAATTCCAAGGATTTAAAGGAATGAAGACAAAGACTAGACAAACCATTATTTCACAGCCACGCGGGTGTGTTCTTATCCTGTACTTCAGCTGAGGTGCACATTTATTGACCAGCTGCGGGCCTAGGTGGAGTCGTCTCTGTGGTCCAGACCCATAGGAGAACACTCTCTCCCAGGTGTCACTACGGTTCAGAGATGGCTCTGGTGAGTTCCTGTGCGGGGCCTGCACCTTGATCCCGTCTCTCTCTTGTGGAACTTGCTGTGAGGATTGGCCATTGACTTGGGTTTGGGTGGAGCTTGCCAGTAAAATCCTGCAACTTTTGCCCCAGCAGTGACAGTGCCTGTCAGGAAGGCACCACTAGCTTACTTTGAAGAGCGTTTTCTGTTTTAATACCTGGATACTTCTTATTTAATTTAGGTATTGTCTTCTTTGATTTAGGCAACATGCCTATTGTACCCCCTTCCTCTTCTCAGGTGGAGGGAACAGGAATTCTGACTGTGTGGCCCACCTGGCACAGAGCCTCTCAGATGTGTGCCCTGCGCATAGGGACTGTAGATGTCCTGGCTTATAGCCGTGTGCTCGGTAAACAGGCAAACATCTAGAATTGCAGTGTGCTTCGTTATTTTCAGGGGTGTTGCCATCTCTGTATTTGAAAAGCTACACATGCTTCTTCCTGCTTATCCATCAGGTTAATTCCTGCAGCATTCCTTGCCCACTCCCAAGATCAGAGATGTTCTGTTTCCGAATTACAGGCTGCCCAGGGGCCTCCTGCCAAAGTGGCAGGGCTCCAAAATCGTGAGCATCTAACGCCATGTCAGAAAAACAAAAGTGGCTCCAAGAGGCACTCCAGCAAATCCTGGGGAGCAAGACCTGTTGGGGGTTTTGGAATGACCCTCGGTGTAGGCAAATGTGAGAAGAGTCTTAAATGGAGCCATGCAGGGTGGCACTTGGGGCTTGATTGGTCAGGAAAGGTGTTGTCACGGGGAGCCAGGATCTAAGCCGGGAGCTGGTGATTGGGCGAGATCTTCACAGATGATGAGCAGAACCACAGAGGGTGGCACATTCCTGGCACCCTGGCCTGTTGGAGCATCGTGTTTGGCTGGATCGGGGGCCCATATTTGACAAGGGACCTTGACTGCCAGGTTACTGGTGCCACTGCTACTGGTAACTGGCCAAAGGGGAGTTGTGGGAGGCCCAGCCCCCATAAGCCTTATCTGCAAAAGATTTTGGTAAAAGCCAAAAGTTTGGTAAAGAGCAATTTGTTCAAAAAGCCTCTGTTCTTACTTTCTTTCTTCCTTCCCTTTCTCCCTCTTTTTCTTCCTTTCATCCCCCTCCCTCCTCTCTTCCTCCCTGCTTCCTTCTCTCTGTGTCCACTCCTGGTTATGGAGTTGCACCGACTGGCTCGGCTCTCTCCTTTTCTTAAAGAGAGGATGGGATCAGGATCAGGCCTCGGAAGAATAAATGATAAACTCTGGGCTGTAGCTGCGATGTCCTTTTTCCTGTGGTCAGTGCCTTGTGGCCTGGCTTACTTGGCTTCTGCGGAAGCTGCCTCTGCCTGCCATCAGCAGCCCCACCCCGAGCCAGGTCCCTGTGCCTCTGGCCAGCACTGTAGGGAGAGGAAGGCTGTTTCTCCCAGTTCTGCCTTTGGCTTGACTGTCCCGGAGTTCCTCTGATGTTTCTTCCTGTGCTCTTTCCTGTGTGCAAGAGGAAAGGACAGGCTCTTGAGACTGGTGTGATGACAGGTCCTCAGCCTACCTGAACCCCTGCCATTGCCGCTCCTGTTTCCTCACCCCCTCGCCCTGCACGTTCATTCTAGAGCAGTGCCTCTTAAACTTTCACGTGTAAGTGAATAACCTGGGATCTCATTAAAACACAGGTTCTGACTCAGTGAGTCTGAGGTGGGCCTGAGGTCTTGCATTTCTAACGAGCTCCCAAGGGACGCCAGTGCCGCTGGTCCGGGAACCACATCTTCAGAACCACTGATCTGCGTCCTTGCAACTCGAAGTGTGGTCCGGGGGGCCAGGCAGTTTTTGAAAATTGCGTTTTGTTGTAACTTTTTATTTTGAAATAATTTTAGATTTACAGTAGAAGTTGCAAAAATAGTGCAGCGGGTTCCTGCAAACCCTTCACCTCCCTTTCCCTAATATTAACATCTTACATAACCATGCTACCTTGATTAATAAGAAATTAACATTAGCACACTACTATTAACCAAACTCCAGATGTTATTCCTGTTTCATCAGTGTCCTCACTAACATCCTCCATGTCCTAGGATCCCATCCAGGTTGCCACCGTGCATTTAGTGGCCAAATCTCCTTACTCTCCTCTGGTCTGTGACACCTACAGAAGGGCCACCAACTACTTCCCTCATTCCTGACTGGGGTGTGGGGGGGTCATGGTCTTGATACAGCTGGCCACCAGCCCAGGTGAGAGTCTCACATGCCCTTGCTGGGCACCAGTAGGTGGCTGCCAGGTCAGGCTGGTGCAGAGGGCTCCAGCCTCTGACTTTCCTGGTCTTTCATGACCTTGACACTGTTGGAGAGTGCTGGTCAGGTATTTTGCAAAACATCTCTCAGTTTGGGCTTGTCTGGTGTTTTCTCATGTAGGCTGGGGTTATGGGTCTGGAGAAGAACACAACAGAGGTGGCCCTCTCATCACATCCTCTCTGGAGAACCTGATATCCACATGACTTACTGCTTTTGTTCTTTAAAGCTCCCTAGTCAGGGTGGGACCCTTGATTCAGGCTCACATACCTTCCAGGTGTCTTCCAGAGAAGGAAGAAATGCAGCCTCCACACGTGGGCATCAGGCAGAGCCTCTGGGAGGAAGAGAGTCCTGGCTACTTCCAAAGTAAAAGGCTCTCAGGAAAGTAAAAACTGCAGATATGCCTTAGTCTGTTTTTGTGTTTCTATTAATATAAAGGAATACCCGAGACTGGGCAATATATAAAGAAAAGAGGGTTGGCTCACAGTTCCGTAGGCTGTACAAGAAGCCTGGCACCAGCATCTTCTGATGAGGGTCTCAGCGTCTGCTCATGGCTGAAGGCTAAGGGCGCTGGCGCCTGCGGAGGCCACACGATGAGACAGAAAGCAAGAGAGTGAGAGGGGAGGGAGGTGCCAGGCTCTTTTTAACAACCAGCTCTCAGGAGCTAATAGTGTGAGAACGCTCACCCCAACCAGGGCATTAATCCATTCCTGAGGGACCTGCCCCTAGGACCCTCCCATTAGGCCCCCACCTCCAACAGCAGGGATCAGATTTCAACATGAGATTTGGAGGGGACAAATATCCAAACTGTAGCAATGTTGACATTTATCACAACTCTTTAAGCAGACACACAAATGTAATGACAAATGGATTTAACATCAGAAACATGAACATTTAGTTCTCCCCCAAAGAGGTCTAGCACTAGGGATTTTGTTTTCCAGGGGTTTTTGCAGTTCTAGAAATAGTAGTCACCAGTGGGTCATTGGTAGGAAGCCCTCTGGTCAATCACCTCTGAGTGGTGGGCCTGGAGCCCTCTGCTCCAGCCTGACCTGGCAGCCACCTACCGGTGCCCAGCAAGGGCATGTCAGAGTCTCACCTGGGCTGGTGGCCAGCTGTATCAAGCCTCTGACCCCCCAGTCAGGAATGATGGAAGTGGTTGGTGGCCCCTCTGTGGGTGGGTAATGATGGAGATGGAAGGTCGGAGGGACAGACTGCTGGCAGCGTAGACTTTCTTCTCTCCAAGGCTAACACTGGATGGGACAGAAGCCCTTCCAGTCTCCCCACGCTGGTGAATTGGGGACAGAGGTCAAGGGCTCTGGCTCTTCCTTGTCGTCCTAAAGTTGCCAGAAAGCACAGCTCAGCTATGTAGTTGGTAGGAGGCCACCGCCTTTGTCCCCTGGATCCTTTCTCCTTCCTCTGCCAAAGGTAAGAGTATGCACATCAGTATCTGCACGTGTCTGTTGACTGGCTGCCGCCATTGCTAGACAGGCAGTCTAGGGTGTCATTAAGGGCATGGGTGCTTTAGTTTACCTGAGTTCAAATCCTGTTGGCCTCATGGTTCTGTTGATCTTGGGCAAGTAGCCCAACCTCTCTCAGCCTCAAGTCCTTAATTTAAAAAGTGGAGATAATAGTAGTACCTCCCTCAAAGGGTATATTGGGAGGATCGAGTTAGATAACATATGCAGTGCACTTGAAAATGTGCTTGGAGAAGAGGAACTGTAGTAAGTGCCCAATAAATATTCTTTATTTTTATTATCAGCTGCTGTGGCAGACACTTCCCAACCCTCTGAGCTCTTGCCCGCTTTCTACTTGAGAGGCTGAAAAAATGAAGTCTTGCTTTCCCAGCCTCCCTTGCAGCTAGCAGTAGCACATGACAGGAGAGGTGAAGGGGAATCTTAGGGTTCTTGGGAAAATTTTTCTTTAGAAGTTGATAAGGGTATAGTTGATAAGGGTTAGTGTTGCTCCTTCCTCTAACTTCCTGTAGGGAAGGCTGGTGTGTGGTTTTGGATGTCTAGAACTACAGCAGCTATTTTGTAACCTTGAGGCAATAAGCACAACATGATGTTTTATGTGGGCACTGTTATGGACTGAATTATATCCCCTCACAAATTCATACTGAAGCCCTAACTCTCAATGTGACTGTATTTGGAGATAGGGTCTTTAAGGAGGTCAGTAGGTTAAATGAGGTCATAAGAGTGGGGGCCCTAATCCAATAGGACTGGTGTCCTCGTAAGAAGAGGAGGAGGTTAACAGAACTCTCTCTCCAGACATGGACAAAGGAAAGGCCTTAGTAAGAAGGCAAGCCAGGAAGAGAGACCTCACCAGAAAGCTACTGGGTTGGCACCTTGACCTTGGACTTCTAACCTGCAGAACTGTGAGGAAATGAGTTTCCATTGTTTAAGCCATGCAGTCTATGGAGTTTTGTTATGGCAGTCTGAGCTCATACAGGCCCCTCACCTCCAGTACTAGACACTGGGCAGCCCACCTCCCAGAATTTATGGATATTGGAACTAATGCCACACAGGTGCTGATGGATGTGAAGTGAATTTTATTACTCACATATAAGTAGCAAAAGGATTCTCCAAGGAGAAGGGCTCAGGTTTAGTCTGGAGTTAAACCTGAGCAAAAGGTACGTGGAGTGGCTCTGGTTTTTATTGTGGTTGGGGGTGGACCAAGGGTGAGGGTTCCCATGTGTGGCCAGGGTTTGCGTTGCTTGAACTCCCCCACCAGTGCCGAGGGAGGAGCCCTTGGGCTTCCTTATGGGCTGGCTCAGACCTGGGGCAGAAGGGAAAGGTGGAGGGGCAGGGCCTGAAAGCTGCCAGTGGTCAGCATGAAATGGAGTCAGACTCTATTACACATGGAAATCCAGCAGGCTGGGGGACCCACCAGATGGGTAGGAGGAGCCTGAGCCCCCTGCCCTTCCACCACCAAGTGAGGCCATGGGCCTGGGTTATTTGCAAGAGTAGACACATGGTAAATATCTGTTGAAGAAATGAATGTGAATGAGGTGCTTTTAGAGCATGGGAGGCTTCCTTCTGAGTGTTCTTGAGTCAAATGCTCCCTACACATATGACTTGGAGGTGGTGGTCAGGAGACCTGGCTCCTGACCATTTGTATTAGTTTGTATTGCTGCTGTAGCAAATTACCACAAACTTAATGAGTACCACAACACAAATTTTTTATCTTACAGTTCTGGAGGTCAGAAGTCTGAAAATCAAGGTATCAGCCAGGCAGCTTTCTATCTGGAAGCTCTAGAAGAGATCTGTTTCCTTGCCTTTTCTAGCTTTTAGAGGCTGCCTGCATCCCTTGGCTTGTGGCTGTGTCACTCCAATCTCTGCTTCCTTTGTCTCATCTCCTTCTCTGACTCTGACCCTCCTGCCTCCCTCTTACAAACACCCTGGTAATTACATTGGGCCCACCTGGATAATCCAAGAAAATCCCCCAATCTCAAGATGCTTAATTTAATCACATCTGTTAAGTCCTTTGGCTATGTTAGGTATGAGAACATTTACAGGTTCCAGGGAATAGGAAGTGGACATCTTTATGGGGCAGGGGACCATTATCCATTGAGCCCTGTGGTAGGCTTGGGAATGCTAAGAGAGGCTATGTTCTGAGTGGAAGAGTTAGCTACCAATAAATGACAAAATAGCAATAATAATGATAGCTAATACTTACTGAGCACTGACCATGTGCTAGCCCCTTTGCATGGATTCAATTTCACTTAATTCATGTGACAATTCTGTGAAGTCTTGGGACCACTATTATCCCCTTTGTACAGGTGAGTAAGCTGAGGCACAGAGAGCTTAGGTTGTTTTTTGGGAGGCAACACAGACAATGAGTGGTTGAGCCAGGCTTTGAACAGAGGTAGTCTGCAGCCAGAGCTGGGGCTCTCAACCT
This sequence comes from Cheirogaleus medius, assembly GCA_008086735.1. Classification (NCBI taxonomy): domain Eukaryota; kingdom Metazoa; phylum Chordata; class Mammalia; order Primates; family Cheirogaleidae; genus Cheirogaleus; species Cheirogaleus medius. The sequence continues at coordinate 20,970,897 of VBSM01001979.1, read as the reverse complement.
CTGTTCACATGACAGCCTTGAACTTCCTCCGCTGGTGTAGACTGCTTCCATAGAGCCTGCTCCTGCCACGGCTGCTAGAGGTTGGACCCTCCCTGCCTTCTGACTGCTGCTTTGGTCTAGAGCCTGTGGGCTCCTGCAGTGGTGGGATTCTGTGGCTCACATAGAGGTGCCCCCTGAGCAGGCATCTCTCAGCACAGAGGATGGGCCTGTATGGCCCGGAGCTCATCCAGCCAGCGGGACCCCAGATGCCAACCTCCTTGGGCCACTCTGGGTGCCGGGACACCCCTTTCTAGGGAAATTCTTGTAAGAGAAGTTAAAAGTACTGGCAGAAATTCAATTCTGCCTCTGGCGAGTAGGAATATAAAGAGGTTCTGCCTTTTTCACTTATTTCCCTTCCTCCCAAGTATTTAGGGAGAAGTTACAAGATTGTGGGGAGGTTTAGGAGAGAAATCATAAACATTCAGGATGTTTTCATGAGCTGCCTAGAAGTGAGTTCTGATTCTTACTGGTTTACATCCTTAATAATCTGGTGGCAGGATGTGTCCGAGTAGGCTCTGATCCTGGGTTGGATTCTCTGGGCAGGGGCCAGTGTCACACGTGCTGGGCAAGACAGCTGGAGGTCAGGCCCATCATCCTAGTTCTGCTGTCAGTGGGCGGGTTGCTCTGGTCCCTGAGCCTCAGCTTCCCTGCTGTGAAATGGTGGTGGTTGTCCACAGGTTGCCCTTCTCCAACGGCTGTGGGGAATGTGAATAGACAGTACAGTGAACGTCACAGGGAAAAGCAGCACTGAAAAACCAACAGATACACAGCTTGGTAGTGGACATATCTATCCCTTGCAGCTTGAACAGGACTCCCTTTTCCCACTACCCCTTCTTGCACCTCCCACAAGCCATGGGGTAGTCAGATGGCCACCCCTCTAGCCCCAGAGATTGGTTCCAGTATGAGCTCATTCATGCCCCCAAGCAGACCTTCCTGTATCTTTCAACCGGAGCAATGGAGAATAGTTACCTTTCCACTGGTTGCTAAGCTCCAGCGGCTATCGTGCCTGCTTTATCCTTTGAGCCCCTGGATCCAGCCTTTCCTGCAAGCCAGATCCACCCCTGATTTTTCAATAATATGAATCAATACATCTGCAATCTGCTGCCTCTCCATTTTCTTTTGTGTGTAAGTTACTTTAAATTGGTTATCTGATTTTTAACAGAAAGAGCCTGATCATTACAGCTATTATTTTTAAGCATCCTGGAAGCGTTTGGAAGATGTGAGAAATCTAGAAGAGAATCCTGGTCTGTCTACAGAGAAAATAAAGACAGCTACAAACTGGACACTCTCCAGAGAGCTGAACAAAAGCAAACAGGGTTAAATTACAGTGAGTTCTTACTGCTCTTGTTGAGATTATGAGAGTAAGGGGTACTGATTGGTTACTTTATATTCCATTTTCTTCTCAAAAACAGCAGAGAGGCCCACATGATTCTGGTTGGATGCCAGTTGTGTGGATATATTTTTCTAATAGTAATGCCTGTGTTCTAATGACCCATGGGGTTCAGAACTGGCTATTTAGCTGAAATAGGCTTAATTTCTCTTATTGATTCTGCAAGTTGCTGTCCACACAGGTCACCCCCAGAGAGTTGGCGGAAGCTGTTTCCTTAATCACAGTTTGATAAAGACATGCCTGGAAGCATTTAAGATAAAGAGAGTCTCACATGGGTGTTCCCTCTCTGCCCCCGAGCTAGGCTGGCCGGTTCATAGGAGCCATGTCAAACCAAGGATGAATTTGGCAACTGCGACTGTGTGTGTGGAAGCCTCTCTCTCCCCCTACTCTTAGCTCTTCCTACTCTCACGTGTCTCGCTGAGTAAAGTTAGAACTTGGTGTGAGGGTGGTTGCCTCCGTCTCCCTGTCTGGGTTGTGTCGTTGTTTAGAGATTCCCGTATAGACTGATCTTGATGATTTACAGACACCAGGCTCACCCACACCCATGGCCTTGCTCTCTGCTTTCTACGCTGGGCACAGGGCTCAAGTCTTGCCTTCTGCAGGGGACCTCGGAGACCACTCTGCCCTCAATGACTGCCTCCACTCCCACTTCTCTGGATGCTTCTTTCCATTCCCAGCTTCTATACTCAACTGTCTGCCTGCCCTGTGCCATCCTTGGAGAGGAAGGATCATTTCTTCGTCTCTTGCGTGCCTTTTTACACCATGACAGCGGAGGCTACAATCAGCCTTTCACTGGTTGCATGACCATTTGCCTATGTCTCAGTCCCTGCGTGAAGCATGCATTCCTTCAGCGCCCATTTACTGCGGAGGGGAGTGGAGAGATGAGGTCAATCAGGCGTGATGCCTGCCTTGAAGGAGCTGTAGTCTTTCTGACAAAAGGGGCTGGCTTCGGGTAAGGAGGGAGCTTCTGCTGGTGGTGAGCAGGGATCCTGAGGTCTGGGAGGAGAAAAAGGGATTTAGACAACTCTTGGGGACCAGCAGTGCCAGCCAGCAGCCCCACCTGGAAGCAAGACTTGACGAGCCCATCTCTATATTTCCCCTTGAGGCCAGGATTTCCCAGAATTTCATTTTGACCAGGAGGTCTGCATTCACTGTCCCAGTGGGTGGTGCTGCCAGCAGGCAGCTGGTCCAAGAGCCTGGAGTCAGCCTTCACCCCTCTTGACCTTCACTGCGTCACCCTCCCACCCAGACTCTACCTCCTTGTATCTCTTCTGTCCACCACCTGGTTCAGATCTGGTCTCCTCGCCTCCTGTCTCGTGTCCCCTACTTCTCCCAGCCCCACAAAACTGCCTCTTGTTTGATCCACCTAAAGCCAACTTGCCGGCAGGCACATAGTCAAAAACCTGCGGATCAACTAACTCTCCCAAAGACCGTTTTACCTAAACTTAAGTATTCTTGAATGTTTTCAGATCCATTTGACCTTCCTATTATTTCTTGCCTTTTAAAGATTTTTAAAACCAATTCATGAAAGAAAATTTGACTTAATTTTGTATTTCTAATAAGTATGTATTCAACATGCAGTTTTTTGTGAATGATTATTTGGTAGTCATATGGATATCTTTTTCTAGGTTATCTAATTTCATTAACTTTAATGATAACCAATACTTAGCCATTTTGTTTAAAATATAGCTGTCCCAGCAATAAATATTCAAGACATTAATTATAATCAATTGTTATGCACTGTGCCATCATGATCCCTTAACAAAGGGCATATTAATTTCAGATAGAAAAATAGTGGGTATTAATGTTGAGTTTTTGTGTAGTGCATAATGTTTTATGAAATATTAGGAACCTTGAAAAATGGTGATTCTTATATGCAATAGATTTGCTAAATCTTGCCATGACCAATGCCTGGCATCTAGCTTATGCTCAACTCATGTGTCCTGAGTGAATGAGATTCTAAGACAAGGCCCTAGTGCTACCATTTGTAGCAAAGAGGTACACAATTGAACACAATTGAACTGTGTCAGCTATCACAAAGGAGACATTTGCCTCAGATTTTATACATGCAAACCAGTGAAATGAAATAGATTGGCATTGGGAGAATGAATGTGCTTTTGTCCCAGGAAAGTAGGTCAGATTTGTCTGGGGTTCTAAAACAGATGTGGCAAATACCTGGCGTGGTGCTGACACCCCTACCATGGCCAATGCAGACTCCACAAATTGATCACTGCATCCTTTTAGGTGGATCTTTCAGCTAGGATCTGGCCTCAGAATCCTCCTTAACATAGCACACCTGTCAATGGCTATTGATTGAACAGTGCTGGCATGTAATGCTCATTTGCTGTTTTGTTCTTTAACTAAGAGTCTTTCTTGACCTGGGATAGTTTCAGGGCTTTCAAAAATTAAGGTAGGAGGATGGTCTAATTAACTTCTCTGCAATACCAGAACATTCCTAGCTTTCTGATGATGGGGAGGAGACATCTTGGGGTTGTTTGGGGAGATTAATTTAAAGGCATTAAAGTGATAGTCCCTTGTTTAGAGGACTTTTTCACTGACACTGTATGGTTGTGTTTTCTTTGCTAGGAATTTGATTTTCTGGGGTGTAGGGAGCCATGCTGAGTCATTTTCACTGAAACCCAAAGGAGTGCTGACACCCACAGTGTTCAGTTTGGGAAGCTGCCACGTGGAGCTGGGAAGGACCCTCAGATGGGAGTCCCGAGACCTGTGGGTGCTGGCCAGCTGGTCATGTGGGGCAAATTTCCCCTTTGCCCACCACCCTCTGACTTCTCACCTGTAAATTAAGAAGATTGGGTTAAATCAGTGGTTCTTAGTGGGGCTCCCATTCCACTTTCTGGAAATATGTTGGGATAATTTTGGTTATCACAATGATTGGGGGATTGCTACTCTCATTGAGTGGGTTTGGTCAGAGATACCAGATGTCTTCCTATGGGCAACACAGCCTCATTCAACAAGAATTTTCCTGTCACTTGTGTGATTTCCAAATGCTCCACAGGATATACACGTAGTGAAAATCCTGTTTGTAATGAACTAAATGAAAAACCTAACTCTGTTTTACATGTAAAGGCAAAGTGTTTTGTTTGTTTTTGCATGGTTTTAATACCTATGAAATTTTCTAGGAATACAATTACCATGAAAATTGAGGGATGATTTGTTTCTTTAGGAATTATTATTGACCGTTTTGGGAAACTACATAACCAAAAATAAGGCAGAGCCTGCATTTTGAATGGCCAGTGCAACCTGTCTGTATCAATCTGACTTTCAAAAATTATGCAGTTATGTAGGTAGATATAGTTCTTATTAATTTCATTACAGTATGGTAAAGGAACATTACCCAACATTGTTGTAAAAAGAGTGTGTTAGGTCTAGTTGGGCTAAAAAACACTGGTCTAAAGATCCCAAAGGTCCTTTTTTAGCTCTAACACCCTCTGAGTCTGTGAGATTTGAGGAGAGATTCAGATGGCATGAAGAATGGAAAGCATAGAGCAGTGGAAATGAGTCAAGACAAATTAATGTTTCCAAATTGAGCAGCATCCACTGTTGAGAGTGACCATTCCCTTATAACCCAGGTACTGGAGTGAAATCCTTGATTTTGGAATCTGTTTCCAAATGGAATTCAGGATTAGAACTTGCTAGTTATGCAGCCATGTGAATTTTGTATTGTTGGTAAGTGTTATGGACTGAATGTTTGTGTCCTTCCCTAATCATATGTTGAAATCTAAATCCCCATTGTGATGGTATTTGGAGGTGGGGTCTTTGAGAGGTAATTGGGTTATTAGAATGGATCCCTCATGAATATAATTTGTGCCCTTATAAGAAGAGACACAAGAGGGACGGGTTCTCTCTCTGCCCTGTGAAGATAAAACAAGCAGGCTGCTGTCTACAAACAAGGAAGTGGGCCCTCCCCAGATATAAAATCTACTGGTACTGTGATCTTGGACTTCCTGGCCTCCAGAACTGTGAGAAATAAATGTATGTTGTTCCCAGCCATTCAGGCTATGGTATTTTTGCCATAGCAGCCTGAACTGACTAAGGCAGCAAGGGATCCAGCTCAAATTTGTGTCTACTGTATGAAAGCATTATTCATAGCTCCTTTTCTTTTGTTTGTAATCCTTCCTCATGCCCTGTTTTCATGATATAAATTTTAGTGGAATTAAACTTGAACAGCCCCAAATTATATAATTAATTACACTCAGCTTCAATTACAATCACTAATTGATCCAAGCCTGCTAGCACAATACTTTCATTATTTGGTACACAATTATTGAGTGCTTACTTTGTGCTGGGAATAAAGCAGGAAATGGTCAATGTCTCCTGAAGAGGGAGGGTGGTGGTAGAGGGTACAATTGTCAGAAAAGCTTCCTAGGGACAGCCAATAGTAGTCAAGGATTTGGTGAAGGAAGTGACAGGTGGGTAAGTCCTGCTGGCCTTTCAGGTCACCTGTGAATATTTGCATGCTAAAAATCTCAAGTGGACCACACTCTGGGATCAGGCAGGCTGGTTTTGGCACCAGATGTCACATACTGCACTCTAGGTCTCTGGTTTTCTCTTTCATTGATTCTCAAACGATAAGTAGTTAAAAAATAAATAGATACAATGAATGCCTGCCACCCAAGGTACTCTAATCTCCTCATGAGTCTTCTCACATCTGACCCTTTCTCAAAGCTCTTCCCTCCCCACCACACTGTAATCTAAGGCCTTGCCTCTAACCTGGAATGTGCATGTGGATCATCTGGCCTCTTGTTAAATGCAGGGTCTGGTTCAGCAGGTCTGGGGCGGGGCCTGAAATTCTGCATTGCCAACAAGCTCCCACATGAGGCCAGTGCTACTGGTCTGCAGACAACACTTTTAAATCCCAAGGTGCTAGGGCCACTATATTACCATTCTGTCAGGAGTTGTCATTCCTTGAGGGAGAAGCCAAAGCAAGGTTTTTAAACACTGAGTGTCTTAGTCCATTTGGGATGCTATAACAATACCATAAGCTGAGTGGCTTTGGATGACAGGAATTTATTTCTCACAGTTCTGGAGGCTGAGAAATCCAAGATAAAGGCACTGGCAAATTCAGTGTCTAGCGAGGGCCCATTTTCAGGATCATAAAGAGTGCCTTCTCCCCATGTCCTCACATGGTGGAAATGACAAGCTAGCTCTCTGAGATGTCTTTCATAAGGGCACCAATCCCATTCATGAGTGATCCACCCTCATGACCTGATCTCTGTCCAAAGGTCCCTCCTCTTCATGCCATTATTTTAGAGGTTAGGACTTCAACATATAAATTTTGGGGGAACACAAGCATTTAGACCATATCACTGAAGTTTTGTCATGGAGCTTAACAAGGAAATTGTACTGTCATGGTACTCCTGGATGGGACAATTACTATCTAATGGCATTGGGAATTACTTTCTTCCTATCCTTCTATGTTCACTCTTTGGAGCAGGGCATGTTTTCTTACTTTTCCTGGTAGTAGTTATATTGAGTCATTCACCAAGTGAGTTCTGATGTAGTAGGGAAGGTGACATGTCTCAGAGGTTGGATAGGTGTTTGCTAAGTGATTTATTCACATGGTACTTCCTGTCCACTTAGGAGGAGCTTGGCCCTACCAAAAAAACAAAAAAAAAGAGAGAGTGAGAGATAAAGATAGAAAAAGATAGCCCTTGAGATAGGAAAGGCAGGCACATGAACACATGCATGGTATTACAATATAATCTGCACCCCACGTGGAGCAAACTGTCCCGGTTGCTCTGTTCCAGGGAAAGCTAAGGACCAGCTCTGGCTGGCATCAGAGTGATTGTATATCCACATTAGCAGGGATGTGGGCAGGTTGGTCTGCTTCAAAGTCAGAGGACCCCTGGGAACCAGCTGCCCAAAAAGGAAAGAGCACCACTCCCAGGGATCTTCCACCTCCATCTCTTTCCCCATTTGTCTCTGCTTTTCTCTTTGTCCTTTGTCCCTCCTCCAGTAAAATGGAGGAATCTAGCTGCTGGGCAATCAAAAAAGAAAGGGGGCTGGCAATTGGGCTCTTTCTCAAAGAGGAAAGAGGAAGAGCTGTAATCATGTCTATTGTCATCTCAGCCCATCTGATCACAGCTCATCAGGCTGAGAATCCCAGGAGTTGTGGGACCCCCTCTTCAGTCCTCTCCCTGCTCAGATGCTGCTGCACAAATAAGTGCTGCTTTTCACAGAGAGTGCGTTTCACCTGCCCCTGCGCCTGCCCGCCTGGGCTCCCTGAGCTGTGCTCCAGAGCCATGTCCTGAATATCCCGCTGTGGAGGCTGAGGTCAGAGAGGTCAGAGGGGTCACTGGGTCTCCCCACTTCAGACTCAGGTCCCTTCAGCCAGGAGTGAGAGATGATAACATAGTGATTTCTCCACCCCTTCTCTAGGATGACAGTCTGAGTCCTGAGGGTTTCCATGGAGGGGGCATCTTGCCCTTGGTGCTGTCCAGCTGTGCAGGCTCTGGGGTGTCTGGTCCTCAGTCAGTTTGAGCTACTGTTCTGCCTTTCTTTGTAAACCTCTAACGCTGTGTTTGCCTGGGTGATGTTCCTCATTCCTTTCTGCTCAAGCCCTTCAGGGAGTGCAGCTCCGTCGTGACTTCTGTGTACAGCATTCACAGTGTCCACGGTTCCTGAACCATGCTGGGGCACGGGGAAGCTCTGAGACCACAAATCTAGACATACATGTGACCATTTCTTGTCTGGGGTCTTACCTCTAGTCCAGAGGCAGCCGTACCTAGGAAATGTTCCCGGTGTCCTAGAATCACACCCCTCTGGACTCCTGAGAGTGGATCAAGAAAGAGGGTGTAGAATTCCTTTCCTAGGACCCAGTGATGCCCCAGCTTTCATAATTTTCTCTCTGACTCTCTCCCTCCTCCTATCCTGGAAAAAAAAATGTTTTGAGTTAGGGTTGGGATGGGGGAGGTGATAGAGAATGTGGGGGGAGGAGGGAATCTTGCTCTTACTCATCATGTTTTCTCATTGTGAATGGATTCCATTCTCTGAAGAAAGATCCAAATAACTAGCTTTTTTGAGCTCTAAAGCCAGTAAGAGACTCCTCCCCGTCCTGCACCCACAGCCTTCTGTAGTCTTACCTCCTCCCCAGGAAAATGCAAGGAGAAGCCTGGGTGCTGCTTGATGTTGGGGCAGGGCAAGGGGGAGGCAGAAAAGGAAATTGAAGGGGGAGTCCCATCACTGAATCATGAGAAAATTAATCTGTCATAAATACATGGAGTCTTGCATTTGCTAAAGAATCTCCAGTAAGGTATTTCTGATTTTCTTGGTTCTCTTTTGGCTTGTGGGAGCACCCACCTGCCAAAGGGTGCCTTTCTCTCCTTTTTTTGCCCTCTTTCTCCAGCAGCAGATATGCTCTGGTGTCATGCTTTGATCTAGCAGGACACTCTCTATCAGTTTGCATTTAACACTCTTAGCAGCTAGATCCCCCACCTTCTGCCCCCGAGTGTCCCAGACCTGCCCTCAATCACAGGAAAGCCCGTGGTGAGGCAGGATGGGCAAGATCGCTCACTGGGCTTTTTCTTCTGTTTTTACTTACAGCTATTTTGGAGTTTAGGTGTTCTCTGCCTTCAAGTTATGCTGAGGGTGTGGTTTTTGTGCAGCTTTATTTTTGCTTCTTGTTCTCTGCTGTTTTAGGAGGCAACATCAGGAGATGTGGACATGGGCAGCTGCCCTTGTCTCCGTAGAATGCAAGGGAGAGGCATCTCCTGGAAGTTGGGGGATAAGAGGAGTGAGAAGCAAAACGGTACCATTGAAGATCCTATAAGACAAAAGAGAACTCCCCAAATCAGAGGGCATATAAACCCTCCCCTCCACCAAAAAGAATTCACTGAAAACCTGGGCTTTGCTATACTGGCAGGAAAAGGCTCCATTGAACTAGGGACCTGATAAACCACTCCAAGACCACTATAATCAACAGGGGAAAAATAATTAAATCCATACAGAGTAGTTATAAAAATCATAAAACTAAACTCAACATGCATCAATTGATAAAAATGACACATGGTTGAAAAACAACCATGAGGCAGAAGAAAACTGTAAGACACTGCTCCAAACTGATTTAAACAGCCTCAAACGAGCATTTGGGGTTATGAAAAACTACCATGAATCAGAAATTTGAAAACTAAGAACAAAAATGGATGAAAACTGAACCCTTCCTTATAGCTCTGACTTTTAGAATAAATAATTCAAACCAACTAGGATGTGGCGGAACCTAAAATGGATACTAACAGTAACAAATAAAACTAACTCTGTTACAGCTGAATAAGAAAACCACACTGAAGGGTGGAAAAGAAAAAAAAAGCTAACATAAATAACTTAGGAAAACAGAATTTTGACTATGTACTTTAAGGCTACAGATAAGAAAGAACAATACACAATATTGTGCTCTAGTTAGTAAATATATTTTTCACAGGGGTATGAGTTAGTAATTCTGAAACTACTAAGATTGAACAAATAAATAAATATATTGTAGATAAGGAAAGCCAGGTTTCTCACTATCAGAGAAAGATATTACAAGTAAGAAAAGAGGGAATGCTAAAATGAACCCTGAAATTGATTGGAGGCATCATTATTAACATGCACATATAAATATATGTGTATATATCTTACACACACATACAATATTTCCTAACTGTGCTAAGAAGGCCTAGAAACAATGACACCTCAGTAGCAGTGAACACAGCTAATACCTAGATGTTGGTTTCTTTTTTATTTGTTTATTTTCTGAAAAAAATTCCTTTTTTAAAAATTTCAGCATATTGTGGGGGTATAAATGTTTAGGTTACATATATTGCCTCTGCCTCGCCCAAGTCAGAGCTTCAAGTGTGTCTAGCCCCCAGATGGTGCGCACTGCACCCATTAGGTGTGAGTATACCCATCCCTTCCTCCCTCCTCCTACCTCCCCAACACCTGATGAATGTTACTACTATATGTGCACATAAGTGTTGATCAATTAATAGCAATTTGCTGGTGAGTACATGTGGTGCTTGGTTTTCCATTCTTGTGATACTTCACTTAGTAGAATGGGCTCCAGCTCTATCCAGGATAATACAAGAGGTACTAGATCACCATTGTTTTTTGTGGCTGAGTAGAACTCCATGGTATACACATACCATATTTTCTTAATTCACTCATGTATTGATGGGCACTTGGGTTGTTTCCACATGTTTGCAATTGTGAATTGTGCTGCTATAAACATTCTAGTGAAGATGTCTTTTTTTATAGAATGTCTTTTTTTCCTTTGGGTAGATGCCAAGTAATGGGGTTGCTGGATCAAATGGTAGATCTACTTATAGCTCTTTGAGGTATCTCCATGTCACTTTCTACAGAGGTTATATTAGTTTGCAGTCCCACCAGCAGTGCTTGACTATTCCTGTCTCACTGCATCCATGCAAACATTTATTGTTTGGGGACTTTTTGATAAAAGCCATTCTCACTGGGGTCAAATGCTATCTCATTGTGGTTTTGATTTGCATTTCCCTGATGATTAGAGATGTTGAGCATTTTTTCATATGTTTGTTAGCTATTAGTCTGTCTTCTTTTGAAAAGTTTGTGTTCATGTCCTTTGCCCACTTTTAACAGGGTTGTTTGATTTTTTCTTGCTGATTTTCCTGAGTTCTATATAGATTGTAGTTGTCAGCCCTTTATTGGATGTACAGAATGCGAATATTTTCTCCTATTCTGTAGGTTATCTGTTTGCTCTCATGATAGTTTTCTTGGCTGGGCAGAAACTTTTTAATTTGATCAGGTCCCATTTATTTATTTTTGTTGTTGCTATGGTTGCCTTTGGGGTCTTCTTCATAAATTCTTTCCCTAGGCCGATGTCTATAAGAGTTTTTCCAACATTTTCTTCTAGAATTCTGATAGTTTCATGCCTTAGGTTTAAGTTTGTTATCCACTGTGAGTTTGTTTTTGTGAGAGGTGAGAAGTACGGATCCTGTTTCAGTCTTCTACATGTGGCTATCCAATTTTCCCAGCGCCATTTATCGAATAAGTGTTCTTTTCCCCAGTGTATGTTTTTGTATGCTTTGTCAAAGATTAAATGGATGTATGAGGATGATTTTATATCTGGGTTCTCAGTCCATTGGTCTATGTCTCTGTTCTTGTGTCAGTACTGTGCTGTTTTAGTTAGTATAGCCTTGTAGTATAGCTTGAAGTCGGTAAATTGATGCCTTCCAGTTTGCTCTTTTTGCTTAAGATTGCTTTTGCTATATGAGGTCTTCTCTGATTCCACATGAAGTATACAATTATTTTTTCTAGATTTGCAAAAAATGATATTGATATTTTAATAGGGATCCATTGAATCTGTAGATCACTTTGGGTAGTATAGACATTTGTATATACTACATTGTGTATTCAATGTTGATTCTGCTGATTCATGGGCATGGTATGGTTTTCCACCTGTTTACATCCATTGTTATTTCCTTCCTCAATGTTTTATAATTCTCCCTGTAGAAGTCTTTCACCTCCTTAGTTAAATATATTCCTAGATATTTTATTTTCTTTGTTGCTATTGTGAAGGGTAGTGAGTCTTTGATTTGGTTCTCAGTGTTACTGTTGTTAGCATATAGGAATGCTATTGATTTGTGTACATTGATTTTGTAACCTGAGACATTGCTGAATTTTTTTTATCAATTCCAGTAGGCTCATAGCAGAATCATTGGGGTTTTCTAGATATAACACCATATCATCCGCAAAGAGCAATAGTTTGATATCTTCTGCCCCCATATGATGCCCTTGATTTCCTTTTCTTGTTGGATTGCTCTGGCTAGGACTTCCAGCACTATGTTGAATAGAAGTGGTGATAGAGGGAAACCTTGTCTGGTTCCAGTTCAAGCAGGAATGCTTTCAGTTTTTCCCCATTCAGTTTGATATTGGCTGTGGGTTTGTCATATATGGCTTTTATCATTTTTAGGTAAGTTTTATCTATGCCTATTTTGTTAAGCATTCTTATCATAAAAGAGTGCTGAATTTTGTTGAATGCCTTTTCTGCATCTATTGAGAGGGTCATATGGTCTTTGTTTTTACTTCTATTTGTGTGGTGAATTACATTTATAGATTTGCATATGTTGAACCATCCCTGCATCTCTGGGATAAAGCCCCCTTGGTTGTGATGGATTATTTTTTTGATAAGCATCTGAATTCAGTTTGCTAGGATTTTATTGAGAATTTTTGCATTTATATTCATAAGGTATATTGGTCTGCTGTTTTCATTTTTTGCTAAGTCCTTTCCTGGTTTTGGTATTAGGGTGATGTTGGCTTCATAGAATAAATTGGGCAAGCCCATCCCCTGGGCCCTGGAGATCAATCCCTGACCATGTCAGAGAGAAGAATGCTGGTCCGAAGTCACTCATGTGGTACCCAAGCTGGGTCAGTGTCTGCCCTCCTCAGATTTTGCCCTGCTCTGCTGGAGTCGCCAGGCAAGCAGCACCAGGAAGGGCTGGCGGAGGTAGGGAGCTCACAGTACGAGCACCCCTCACTTCACTGCAAGGACCCAAAAGGAAGGTGCCATTTCCTGTGGATGCCTCTGGGTTGTGGCTAAATTGTCTCTCTCAGCAGCTGCGGGTAGGGGATAGGAAGGGGAGAATGAAGCAATATGGCACCTGCCAACTGGCTTGGGTCTGTGAGGCGGGAGGTGCCCCAAGGGAGCTGGGAGCCTGGTGCTCTGTCCACAAGAGGCACTTCACTTGCAGTAGCAGTCTCTGGGCTGGTGTCTGCAGGTCTCTCCAGCAGCTCGGGAGTCCATCAACAGTCCAAGATGCAAGGGAGTGGAATTTTAACAGCTCCACCTACCCTTTTCACTGGTCTCCAAGCCTCTTGGGGGTTTAATCCCTGCCAATGCCTTTCTCCTTCCAGGTCTGCTCTGTAGCCTCTTCCTGTGGAGTCTCCTGTAGGTTCAGGCACCCTTCATTCCAACACTCATCCGATCTACATTTGTCTGCCTGTTTGTTTTTTTCTCTTTCATCTAAAATTTCTCCTCCTTGCAGGGACGCTCTGCCATCTTGCCTCCTCTCCACCTAGATGTTGGTTTCTAATACCATTCTCTAGTAAAAGAAACCTGTGCTGTTTAGAGTAATGGGTAATTCCAGGACTGGAACACAATGGGACAAAATTGTGAAAATAAGAAGCCAGAAAGTAAGAAGTGCTCTAAAAATTGATGGGGCATGTTGAAAGGACACAGAAGCCAACTAAAAGGAGTTCCCAATGGCCAAATCTGGTCAATTTGAGCAACCGAGTAAATAATGACAGTACTGGATTATAATTTATAGGATAAAATACATATCCATGAGTTCATACTGATATAAATACCTGAATAAAGAAATTAAGGGTGGAGAAAGGGCAGCTCTTACAGTAGAATTTGAATTAATTATTGCTGTGGACTACATGTTTTTATCCTCTTAAAATTTGTATGTTGAAGCCCTAACCCGCAATGGGATGGTATTAGGAGGGTGGGGCCTTTGGGGGGTAATTAGATTTATATGAGGCCATGAGGGTAGAACCCTATGATAGGATAAGAAGAGAAAGAGACTAAAGGTGGTGCTCTCCTGTCTGTGTGAAGATACAAGAAGATGGCCATCTGCAAACCGGGATTGTGTCAATGTTAGTTTCCCGATTTTGACAATTGTTTTATGGTTATGTAAGATGTCAACATTTGGGGAAGCTGGGTGAAGGGTACACAGGAAGTCTTGCTACTAAATTTGTTCAAATCTGAGATTTTTTTAAAAAAGGAAAAAAGTTAAAAAATACACTATAGGAAAGCACTACACTATCTAAAAGTGTAGAAAAAGTATGAAGAAGAAAGTACACATAATTTTATTGCTCAGAGAAAACTCACTGTTACCGTTTTGGTATATTTTAGCCTGGTTTTGATTTTTTTCCCCTTTAAATAATTTTTTACCTTCCCTTCTCCCACAGTATAGCATAAGCACATTGCTGCCTGGTCTTAGAACCCTTTTATATACATATTCAATTTCTATAATATTTCTCATCAAATAAATGTAATACATGATATAATTCTTTTTACAAAGAGAGCTATTTCAGTCTATTCCAGAAATGACAAAATTTGACCAAATCTCTTTAACATACCTGCAGTGTTTGTGTTTGTGCTATGTTCCATCTAGCTAGGTCATACTTGAGCTATATTTCCATTTTTAAAAAAAAAGTACAATTTCTTCCAAAAAGTAAAGAAGAGTCTATATGACGGTTACGGGCTGACTTATGTTCCTCCAGATTTCATATTTTGAGGTCCTAACCCCCAATGTGACTGTATTTGAAGACAGTAGGATCCTTAGGGAGGTAATCATAAGGTTGGGGCCCTGATCTGACAGGACTGGTGTCCTTATAAAAAGAGAAAGAGACACCAGAGAGCTCTCTTGAGTTCTGAGCACATACAGAAGAAAGACCATCTGAAAGAAGAGGCCCCACCACATGCCAACCCTGATGGCACCTTGATCTTATACTTTTAGTCTCCAAAACTGTGAGAAAATAAATTTCTGTTGCTTAAGCCACCCACTGTGTGGGTGGCACAGACTTAGGCAACCTGAGCTAACTAATACAGGGACCATCCTGCCCTCGGTGAGACCCATCCCCTGATGCCTCCCTTATCCACCAAAGATGGGCCTGCCTCTGGGCCTTTGGACTTGTGGTTCTCCCCTCCTGGGTCCACCTCCACTTTCCAATCCTTCATGCCCCATCTCCACGAAGTCATCTCAGACTTTCTGGTCCGCCCTACTGCTGGTCTTCTCTAATTTCTGCCCTACCATACAGTCTGCCCAAGTGTTAAACACAATCACAGGGGCTGTGCTGGGTAGTCTGCACACTAAGTGTAGTGTGTGTTAGTGTTGTCTTCACAGCTTAGTGATAACTTAATAACTCAGCATCTCCTGGGAAGGAAGGAAGGAAGGAGAGGGACTTTTTAAGTTCCTATTCCAGTTGCCAAATATGTGGCAGAGGTGACACCATGGTCCACCCCTCGCTCTGAGCAGATAGCACTGATTGATCATGGCAGAGCCTAATCCCTCTTAAACCAGGGCTTCACGTAGCCATGTCTAGGTTGGCTCATGAAATGAAAACTTATTTGTTTTCCCTCTTCTGCTTTGTGATAGGCATTTTGCAACACACTGATTCAATACTTCCAACAATATCATAATCCCCCATTTTACATAGAGGGAAGCCAGCTTTAGGAGTAGTTATTGTCCAAGGATACATGGCTTGCAACTGAATAGTGGACCCAGGATCTTAACTCAGGTCTCTCTGAGATAACCCCTGTTCTCCTCCCCCATGCATCATTTTGCCTTTTTCATAGGAAGGATCAAATGTCTTACACTTGTTGAACTTCTCCCTTCCCCATAGCACAGTGTCTTACAGAGTGTAGGCTGGTTAGTAGGCACCTCTAAGGTCTACTTAGAAGTTGATTCACCTGCACATTGCTCCCTGAATATGCCCTGCCTGGATCTCCTGCCATGCATTTACCTGTGCTGTTGCCTCTGCCTTGATGACTTCTCTGTCCCCAATCACTGCTGCTCATTCATGTCCTATCCACCGGCCAAAGCCCATCTCATATCCCATCTGCTTCATGAAACCATTCCTGACCCCCTTCATGGTTGCCCCACAACAGTGAGTGTGACTCTGCTCTCCTCTAAATGCCTACACTCTTGGCGTTTGTTGAACAGCACTTATTTCATTCCATTGTGTATTAGTTATTTGTGTGCTTATGTCTCTCACTAGACTGGGAGCCCCAAGAGGTGATATCCCACATCTGATTCTTCTCTGATTCCCCCACAGTATCTAGCACAGGATCTTAAACATATAGTAGGTATTCAACAAATGTATACATGGAATTTGCCAGACAGAACTGATTAAAATTCTGGTTCTGCTTTCTACCAGCCACGTGAGTCCTTGGGTAAATCATTTGCCCTTTCTGGTCCTCTGTATATTCTGCTACAACATGAGAATAGTAACGGTTCCCACTTGCAACACTCTTGGTGGTGTTATGAAGATTGAATGAGAAGAGGTGCTTAAGTGCTTAGCACATACTCAACATTTAGTAAGTTAACGATTATCATTATGATTACTATTATTGTTATTCACTCCCTATCTCAAAGAAACCTTATCCTTGACAAGTATAAACTGTGATAAAAATGGTTTAACTCCTTATATAACTCCACGTTATATTTTAACATTAAACGTTTTCCCTTTAATTTTCTTAGGTAGTATCAGTAACAAGTTTCCAGTTTGGGTTTCTGATTCTAATTAAATTCCCAGTCTACCATCTCCTTCCACATAGTAAGTAAATGCTTAATAAATACTTGTTAAAGGAATAATACTCCATGTTCTCAATTACAATCCAAAAATAATGAGGCTATGTTTTTAATTATATTTCCTTTCTATCTCTCTCACTCTCACCTACACACACACATACATCCTTAAATAGAATTCAGCAAGTTTTTAAGCAGAAATATAATGTATATTATTTTCTATTGTGTGTAACAAATTACCACAAACTTACTGGACTAAAACAGCACACATCTATCCACAGTTTCTGTGGGTAGGAGTCTGGGCACAGCTTATCTGAGTCCTCTGCTCAGAGAGGGTCACACAAAGCTGCAATCAAGGCTGAACACAATGTCATCCTGATTGTTTTTTTAATTTTTTTTAAATTTCAGCATATTATGGGGGCACAAATGTTTAGGTTGCGTATATTGCCCTTGCCCCACTTGAGTCAGAGCTTCAAGAGTGTAGATTCCCTAGATGGTGCACACCACACCCATTAGGTGTGTATAAACCCATTCCCCTCCTTCCCCCTCCCATCTGCCCAACACCCGATGAATGTTATTACTATAT
>VBSM01001979.1:20923989-20944659 GCA_008086735.1 Cheirogaleus medius | reverse complement strand
CGACGGGGTGAGAGGTTTTCGTGGGGTGGGTGAGGTCGGAGGACGGTGAGGGGGCAGGTGGACGGAGGTCACTGCCGGTCGCCCTCCGCGGGGTGCTGGCCTTCTTGGCAGAAAGCGCCAGCTTCTTAGCTGGTGGAGGAGACATGGTGCTCGCGGGCTCGGGGGCGGAGCTGCTCAGGACGGGGAACTTCGGCTTCGCCACCCTGGGATCCGCTCCGTTTGGTGGGGCTTTGGAGTGACCAGTGGCAGAACCGTTTGTTTCCTGAGAATCACAGAAAGAGGCAGCTCCGCTCTTGGGGGTGTGGGGGCCCTTGGCAGAGTCACTGCTGGCTGAGTGTTCCGGGCTGGAGCTGCTGGAACGCCCCCTCTCGGGGTCGGAGCCCCCGTCGCTCCCCTTCGGCCCCTGCTGTTACAGCCTGGTTCTTAACAGGCGCTGGACTGGTACTGGTCCACAGCCTGGGGACCCTTTATTGCTGGACCACAGCAATAAAGGGAAGATAACTAGAATCTATAAAGAACTCAAGCAAATCAGCAAGAATCAAACAACTCCATTAAAAAGTGGGCAAAAGATATGAACAGAAACTTTTCAAAAGAAGATAGACTAATGCCCAGGTTTTTCATAAAATGCTCAACATCTCTAATCATCAGGGAAAGCAAATCAAAACCACAATGAGATATCACTTAACTCCAGAGAGAATGGCTTTTATCAAAAAATCCCCAAACAACAAATGTTGAGGTGGATGCAGAGAGATAAGAGCACTCATACACTGCTGATGAGACTGCAAACTAGTATAACCTCTGTGGAAAGTAGTGTGGGGATACCTCAAAGAATTAAAAGTAGACCTACGATTTGACCCAGCAATCCCACCACTGGCTATTTACCCAAAAGAAAAAAGGACATTTTATAAAAAAGACACCTGCACTCAAATGTTTATAGCAGCACTATTCACAATTGCAAAGATGTGGAAACAACCCAAGTGCCCATCAATACATGAATGGATTAATAAAATGTGGTATATATACACCATGGAGTATTACTCAGCCACAAAAAACAATGGTGAACTAATACCTCTTGTATTAACCTGGTTGGAACTGAAAACCATTCTTCTAAGAGAAGTATCACAAGAATGGAAAAACAAGCACCACATGCACTCACCATTAAATTGGTACTAATCAATCAACACTTACATGCACATATGGAAATAATATTCATCAGAAATCAAGCAGGTGGGAGGGGGGAGGAGGGCATGGGTAAATTCACACCTAACGGGTACAATGCACACTATCTGGGTGATGGGAACACTTACAACTTTGACTCAAATGGTACAAAAGCAATTTATGTAACCAAAATGTTTATATCACTGTAATATTCTGAAATAAAAAGAAGCATATTGGTAGTGGAGGAGAAAAAAAAAGTTAAAACGTACAAACCAATAGCTAATCTGTGTAATACTCTTCCATTTATCAGTTGTATAAAATTATAAATAGAAAATTTGGTACTCATTGATGCCTAGTCAAAATAAAAGCTTTTTCCTTTCAGGAGAAAATGCTCAATAATTTAGCTTATGCACTTAGAAATACACCAATTTTTTTTAATGAGCATCATGAATCATAGAGTTTATCAGAATTCCTATATTTGTAGGGCATAAACCTGTAGTGGTACTATAAATAGTGAGTATGTCTCACCTGTTTTGTACATACCAACTATCAATAATAAAAATAAATTTTAATGAGCTATGCTAAAGGAAAAATTCAGTTATCTTTCTATTTATTCTTCAGAATAAATAGATGATATTATAGAATCTTGTCCTATGAAAAAGCGATCAAAGACCATGTAGCCAAAAAAATGTAGGAAAAAACCTTTTGTAAAGGTATGTTGGACAGCTGAATAATTATAACATTTTTGCTGAAATTTGTGTTTATATAATTTCAGCTTTTAAAAATTTATAATACATTGTGATTGTTTTCACATTCCAACTATGTTAATCTTTTACTCTTTTAAAGAAGACCTCTGCAACTGTGTAAGTTTTGGACAGAGAGTGGCAGAGCAAAAGGACAAAGGCCTGGTCCCTCATGACATTGGGGAGCCTCATGGCAGCTCTGGGTGGCCCACCTCCAGACTTAGAAATAAATCTCTATCTTGTTCAAGTGACGGTTATTTTGCTTTTTCTGTTATGAGCAACCAAACAAAACCCTAACTGATATATGCATTTGCCCTTTGACTCAGCAATTCCACTTCCAGGAATTTGTCCTACAGATATACTGGTGCATATGCAAAATGATGTATTGTCAAGGTCATTCATTGCAACAGAAGATGAGAAACAATCTACATGTCCATCCATGGGGACTGGTTAAATAAATTATATACATCCATAATGTGCTAGTATGCATCACATATAGGGGAAAGCTTGTTATATCAATAATGGAATTATCTCTAATGCATATTGTAAAGAGAAGAGAAGTAAATGTAGAACAGTGTGAATATTGTGTTATTATTTCTGTAAATATATATATGTGCTTGTATATGCACAAAACATCTCTGGAAGTACCCACAGGAATTTGGTAAAATTGATTGCCTCTAGGAGCAACTGAGCTGAAGACAGGGCTGGGAGGGGGACTTTTCACTGTGTTCCTTTTCAACAATCAGGTGAACTTCTATTTAAAAATAAACAAAATTAAAATGAAAACTAGAAAACATTCTTACATTTAATACTTGTAGGAGAAAGCATATTATATGCTTTAAAACTCTTTTCAGATTAGAGAATAAAGAAATGAAAATCCCTCAAGTCATCCAGAAAGAGGGATGCCATATGTCTGTCTTGCCCAGGGCAGCCTCAGTTTATGCTTCTTCTTCTAGTGTAATTATCAATAGTGCCTTGCTTTACTCTCAACATTTGGATGATAAACCATCCGGTTACCCTGCCCATAAAGTACATCACAGCCCACAGGAAGTCCAGCACAGCCAGTGTTGAAACAGATGACTTATTTTTTGGCTAACTACCAGATAAAGTAGTTGGCTTGAGTTTAGGGCTCTTGTATGAAAGAAATGTGTGTTTTTAATAATAAATGAATGTCTGTGAGGTGGGCAATGATCACACCAAGAAGCACATGGGAAAAGCTTTACTTTTCTTATAGCACATCAAAGCTTGGGCCTTGCTTATTGGGAGTAATGGTGGATGAGAAGTCACTGTGTTATTTAACTGATTATTTTCTCTTTCCTTTTTGCTGTATAATGCATGCACAAATGTTACATGCACATATGTCATGACTCAACTCTGTAGAACTTACACATTTGTATTCTGCCTCCCTCTCCTGACTGTGGGCTCTTGTCTGATGTCTCTCTGTGTCCTGGCACACAGTCAGACTCACCAAATGTTTGTTGAATGAATGAATGAACACTGTAGAGACCTTGGCTGCCATCTGGTCCTCTCCTCTCCAGAGAATCTGGCTGTCATGGGTATCATCATCTTTGAGACTGTAATCTTTAAGAAGGCAGGGACTAGATTTACTCAAATCAGCACTGTAACCCCAACACAGAGCGCTATGCCTGGTACATAGCAGGTGCTAATAAATATCAGTTCAATGAATAAGTGCATAAATGAATGAATAAGTCTTTGCATCAGCAATCTGAGGACCAATCTCTTCTACTGATAATTCTCATTGCAGGTCTACTTGGCCCTGGCAGATGATGGGAGAATATGGAGGAAGAGGTCATGGAGGAGGTAGGGTTTGGGGACCTTCTTGAATAAGGACAGAGGAGTCTTATACACTATCAGGGCTTCCTATGTACCTTGGCAAAGTGCCTTCTGTGCCTGCAGTTTTGTTAGAGTATCTCTTCCCAACTGCTACATTCATGATGGATGACGTTCCCATGTCAGAAAGTATACTCACGTGGGGATACTCAGATTTTTATAAAGTCTAAAAAAATTGGGAGAAAAGAAATGCTATAATACTTTTAAGTGCCACAGCTATTAATAATATATCCATCATAATTACTCAGGTTGTGCCATATTCAAAATTGGCTGTGGGTTATGCAGTTACCAGTGAACTAGCTGTCATGCCATCCTCTCGCTTCCATCCAAGAATACACATCAAATCCAAGTGACTGTGATATTATTTTAGATCTTGAATTTACTCTGGTTTCCCAAAAGGTAGCTAACTTTTAAATTTTAGTTCTTTTGCTGTTAATAGTAACAAATTACCTTACAACTGATTGAGACACTCTCAGGCAAAGAATCGACGATTCTTTTGGTTGGTATTGCCTCTTTTGACAACCACTTTAAAAATGTAAATGCTTTTAGAGGAATAACACCACTAACTCCCTATCCACTTCGGTGCATAACAGTGGAAACCTCTGTGTGTGTGTGTGTGTGTGTGTGTGTGTGTGTATGTATGAGAGAGAGAAAGAGAGAAATAGACACACACACACAGAGACAGAGAGAATCTAGAGAAGGGGGAGAAAAGTGTGGGTAGGGCTGCTAGAAAGGGGGCGGAGCTTGATTTCTAGTTCTTTCACTTACTAGCTGTGTGGCCTTGGCAAGTTACTTGACCTCGCTAAACCTCAGTATCTTCATAAGTAAATGGGGTTGATAATAAAGACATCTACCTCATAGGATTGTTGCATTAAAACCAATATAGTGCTTGCCATAGGTCTTGGCACATAATAAGCCTTCCATAAATGTGAGCTATTATTTTTTCTGCATGTTTGCTCATTCTTCTGATACACTGAAGACCAGGTATAAAAAGACTTTGGCTGGGACACTTACCAGTTGTCATTGACAGTCTGCAATTCCACTTGGGCTTATTACTGGGCCAAAATCCAAAATGAATGGGCAGAGCCTAGTACAGCGTCAATGAGAGAGGCTCATTTTTGCTGTCCAAGTCACATTTGGGATGCACAGAGCATCCAAGGGGTACTGGGCTGCTCTGGGGAGTCCTGAGTATGTGGGAATAAGGCAAGACTTAGACTCTGGGAGAGGATGTTAGAATCCAAAGCACAAGTTCTAGAAAGCAGGAATCTCCCCAGAGCAGTCCTTTGCTGGGAGAAGGGGAGGTGGAAATGTTAGGTTACAGGAGAGGGGCATGACCAGCCTACCAATAGCTGATTCTGGCATATTGCCTGGAAGCCCTGTCTCCTAGAACAGTGAGCTGTGCATGCTTGAGGGCAGTGGCTTGGGAAACTGTGCCTGCAGCCTCGTCTTAGTCTGTTTGAACTGCTATAACAAATTAGCAAAGTCTTAGTCCATTTGAGCTGTTATAACAAATGCTTAAACAACATTTATTTCTCACAATCTGGAAGCTGGGAAGTCTGAGATCAGGGTGCCAGCATGATCGGGTTCTGGTGAGGGCCTCTTCCAAGTTGTAGACAGCCGCTTTTCTTTGTGTGCTTACATGGCAGAAAGAGAGCTAGCCAGCTCTCTGGGAACTCTACTTATGAGGGCACTAATCCCATTCATGAGGGCTCCACCCTCATGACACAATTACCTTTCGAAGGCCCCACTTCCAAACACCGTCATGCTGGGAACAGGGCTTCAGCATGTGAATTTTGGGAGACACAAACATTCAGTCCATCACCAGCCTACAATGGGCCAGCTTGAGGCTCAGATTAACAAGCAATAAACAATGAGCTCAGAGTTTGGAGGCTTGTCACTCTTGGTAGGACCTTCACTTGGCCAAGGTGCCTCTCTGAGTCTTGGTTTTCTCACCTGTGAAATGAGAATAGATGGTCTCTGAGGCCCCTTTTATCTCTGACATTCTGTGACTGGGAGATGGTGAAGGAGGGAGAAATATCTGCTGTGGGTGACCTGCCCCTTCTGTATCTCACTGTCTCTCCCTCTTGTCACTCTCTCCAGGCCCCAGGGACATTCTTGATGCTACCAGATGGTCTTGGACTCCAATATTTGTGATCATCTCAGCCATAGTACCGACCAACTACTGGTCACTGTGAAATTTTCCTCCTTGCCTGTCTGTCCATGAAAATGAATTTATTTCTCCTCTTACCTTTCACTCATGACAGTGGTGGCATAAAGTCATTCATTCATTTGTTCATTCGTTCATTCATTCATTCATTCATCTGGCAAATGTTTTCTGAGCCCTACCTAGGTGCCAGGCGTGGTGCTAAGGGCAGAGGATACAGTGGGAATGAGACGGAATGAGACAGGCATAGTCCTGTGCTTGTGGAGTCAGTAGGGTGGTGGAGGAAACCAACAGGTGCAATGAGAAAGGAATAAGCTCTATGAAGGCAATTACTGGGGGAAAGTTGGATGGGGGAGAGGCGGGCAGGTGAGATCACTTCGAGATGGGATATTTAAGCCGAGGCTTAAGTGGTAAGCAGGGAATGAGGGTGTGAAGGGAGGGATGTCGGTTTCATGGGGACAAAGATTTCTGACTCTTTTGCTCAAAGCAGCAAGAGTAGAAGAGGGGAGGCTGGGTAGGAGGCTGACCTCGATTGGATTTCCCCAAAAGCAGATCTCAGGACACGGACTTGGGTGCAGGTGGTTGTTATTTGGGAAGCACGAGTGAGGGAATATGGGAAATGACAAGAGAAGAGAGAAAGGCCAATAGATAAAAGGAGGGTTAACGAGCCCCTGTGAGTGAGAGTGTGTCCGAGCGCAAGCGCTCCTGCGGACCGGCGCAGCTGCCCGCTTCCTCGGCCCCGCCTCACCTGGCAGGTACCCGCGGGGGGCTGATCGCTTAGCCCGCACTCGGGGCGAGGAATGGAGGAGGCGCCCTCGGCCCGGCCTGGGCTCCGCCTGCCGCCCTCCCCAACCCCAGGCCCTTGGGTTTGCAAAGGAAGGTCGAGAGTCCCAGCAGCGGGCGCCAGGTGTCTTCCGGCCAGGGAGGGCGGGTGCAGCCTCGGCCTGGGCGGGGGCGCGGGGCCGGCGGACCGGCCGCCGAGGACCCGGGAGCGAGGCGCAGTCCAGGGGCACGCGCAGCCCCGCGCCCCCGCGGGACGTTGCCGAGGCCGGGCGCGGGGAGCTCAGCCCGGGTCTGGAGACGGATTTAGCATCGAAAAAGCTTTAAAAAAACCCAGCCCCCCCCCCCAAACACAAAAAACTCTAATCTGTTGGCGACCAGCCCCGCCGTTTCCACGGCCACCAGGTAGGCTTCCGCTGGGTGAAGACCTTCGGAGGCCGCATCGCCGAGACACGAATGGTACCGCCAATATGAAGCACAAGCTGTACTGACTCCTAAAATAAACGTCAGGAAGACAACAAAAGTTCTGACTCTGGGTGGGGTGAGGGCTGGAGGGCTGCCTTGCTGCTGTCCCTAGCCGGAGCTCCCAAGCAGCCACGGGTTGAGGGGTTCCCGCTCCTCTTTTCCCTTCTCGGGCTTTCTTGCATCTGGGTGCCGGATTTAGCAAATAAAGAAGTACAGGGCACCCAGTTAAATTTTAATTTCAGATAAATAGACATTTTTTTTTTAGTATAAAAATGTCCTATGAATTATTTAAGACAGGCTTCTATCTACTTATACTAAAATAATTCATTGTTTATCAGAAATTCAATGACATTTTTAGTATAAGTATCTCCTAAATAATGTATGAAGATATACTTATATTAAAAATTGGTCATTTATCCGAAATTTACCTGAAATTCAAATTTCACTGGGCCTCCTGAATTTTATCTGGCGACCCTTCTTGAGAGTCACAGCTCCCTTGGCCCCTGGGATCCAGGAGCCAGGAAGGGTGGGCAGAGCCCTTAGGCCTTGTGCATCACACCCCACTCCCAGCATTGTGGGTGCTCTCTGAGCTGCTTCTGAGTCAGGCTCTTGCCCAGAGGTGCCTGGAGGGTGTTCAATCAGGAGCCAGAAGACCTGGGCTCTGAGGCTCTGCCCTTCCAACACTGAGTGAGGCACAGTCAGCCTCTCTGAGATCAGCTTCCTCATCTTTAAATGTGTGTACAGCAGGTGTAAAGCCTGCCAGGTGAGTGTGTGGCTGGCACATTGTCCATCCTAGCACATCCAGTCCGTACCCTTTAAGGAGCAGAGAGCAGAGGTTTCAAACTCAGATGCCCATGGGTGCTAAGGAGAGTGAGAGCAACCCCTACATAGTGCGTAACCACGGAGTGGGAGAGGGCCGCTGGGATCCATCTTAGCTAGCTATTGTCACATGGTAAAGTGAGGTCAGATTTTACCATCTTTCAAAACAATCTAGACATCTGGATTTTCACAGAAAAATCTTTTTTTCACCCAGGCTGGAGCGCGGTGGCATGATCCTAGTTCACATTGCAGCTTCAAACTCCTGGGCTTAAGTGATCTTCCTGCGTTGGCCTCCCAAAGTGCTGGAATACAGCCGCTGCACCTGGCCCACACAAAAATCTGATTTAAACATATTGGCAACTAATTCATATTTTCTTTAAATGAAACATTTTAAACACTGTGTGGACCTAACAAATGAAACCTGATACATGCGTAGTGCTTACTGTGTGCCTGGTATTATTCTAAGAACTTCACATATATTAATTCATCCAACTACCCTATGATAATAGATATTATTATGATTCCCATTTACAGTTGAAGAAGTTCAGGTACAGAGAGGCCAATAACTGATGCCATATTTGATCTTCAGGTAGTCAGTTTGTTATCTTTGAAGACTAAACTTCCTTTCTGGGCTTGCCTGTCACTGAGCTTTACTGAGGACTAAAAGCACAGGCTCAAAAGTGAGAGAGCCATGGGTTCTAGGCCCAGCCTCTTCACTTTCTTATTAGCTATGCAGTGGCCGCTGGGAAATGTCCAAGGACTGTCTTTCCAAGGTGTTTGCCTATTTCCGAGGTGTAAATATTCCCTGCATGGTCTATTTCAGACACCCAGGGTGCCGCCACTGAAAACGGAGTTAAGGAGAGGTGCACACTCTCTAATTCTTTACTGAGCCTGACAAGCCAGTTCCAGCACACCACTGCTGCTACGTGGGCTTAGACAAGCTGATCCTTGCCTATGAAATAGAAATAGGAATGTCTCTTGATGATAGAATGAAAAAGATTATGTGAGTGAAGTGCTTGGACTAAGCCTAGCTCTCAGTAAACTGTAGCTATTATTGTTGTTGTTGTGATTACTTTCCAGAGTGAACCCTACCCCTTGTCACCAGGCCTTGGCCTCATTCTCATGTACATAGTAGGTGCTTAACAAATGTTGAATGAATCATTGTCCTTATGCCCCACACTTACCAAAATCTTCCCTCTTCTTCAAGCTCGGGCCAGTTCTGCTTCTTCCATGATGCCTCCCTAATTATTCTTACCCCTAAGCCTCTTCTCCTGCCCCCAACTCTGCGGGTTAAAGTCGGGGGAAGATCTCTCTAAGGAGGGGCAGTGGGGGCCAATGGCATGTGTTCCCCCTTGTGGCAGGGAGCAGCAGCAACCTCCAGGAGGTAGCACGCAGGCCTGCTTGCAGACAAGGACCGGTAAGAGGCCTTAGGTAAATCTTGCAGCTTCTCTGGCCATGAAAGTCATGAAAGTCTGGCCTGTAAAGTCATGATGGTGGTAACCCCTTTCCTGTCTCCCAGGCGGCTGGTGGGCAGATAAGCAATCACTGAAACAGGTAAGCTCTTTAAAAGTTAATTCATCACATATGTGTGGTACTAGCTACTCCAGCCTGTCTGTACTTTGTTTTGTCTCCTGTAGAATGAGAATCATAATTCCTATCTCATAGGGGTTTTGTGAGGATTACATAAGTTAATTTATGTAAAGTACTTAGAATGGGCCTGCTACATATTAAGTATTACATATGTTAGCTATTATTATACATACATGTACTTATGACACATAACTGTGGTGCTCACGGGTGACATCAGCTCCTTCGTGATTTGCCACGCACTGAAAATACCTGTGCTTCAGGTGAGGCTGTTAACCATGGAGCTCTGCTTGTCCCTGTCTAGTAGTGGGAATGTGACCCAAATTGGGCAAAATGAGTCCTTTTTAGGGGCCCATATGGATGGGGAAGAAGAGAGGGGCAGGCTGCTTTCTCAGGCCTCATTCACTGCGGGAATGAAGTGAGCCCAGATCTGCTTGGGACTGTCATCTTTGTTGCCATATGGACACAGCCTGCCTGAAAATGGAGCAAATTCAAGGGAAAGCAGAATAAAAAGAGAAGGTCCCAGTGACATAATTTGAGCCTCTGGATGCAGCCATGCCTAAAGCCAGCACCACCCTGGGACTTCCCATCTATTTGTACCAATACATTTCTCTTTTTGATTATTCCAATTTGACTTGAATTTCTATTGATTGCAGTTAACAGAATCCTGGCAAATATAGTGTCCAATAAATGTGGTATCCTCTCAGGATGATATGTTAGCTCCTTTCCACTCAAAGTGGTCTAAGGACCAGCAGCATTGGCATCCCCTGGGAGCTTGTAAAAGTGAAGAATCTTCAGCCCATCCCCGTCGTATGGAATCAGGACCTGCATTTTAACAAGATCCCAGCTACTTATACGCACATTAAAGTTTGAGAAGCGTTGCTCTAGGCTAGTGGTTCTCAGCTCTAGCTGCACATTTAAAAGTCCCAACACCCAAGGCATACCCACCAAACCAGAATCTCTGGGGTGGACCCTAGGATCAGCATTTTTAAAAGCTCCCCAGGTGATAACTATGGTTGAGAGCCACTGCTCTGATGTGATATGCTTGGTGGTGGCTAAAAGGTCTAATGCTTTGGGATTTAGCCTAGAGCCAAAGCCTGCTTCTGCAGAAGGCACAGTGGAGGGACACTGTCTCTCTGGTCCCTTGGGAATGAAGTGGGAGCTGTCCCTCATGGATGGAAGGCCTTAGATTGGGTTTTATCTCACAGATGAAACCCACAGGCACCCCAAAGGGGATGTTACCAAATCCTGGAATACGTTCTTTTCCTACCACCACAAAACATCTTTTCTCCCTCTGAGTCCAGAACACAGAACTACACAAAAATCTTTTAAACCTTCAAAAACTGAAGGCCCTCTGACACAGGGACTTGAACATGAGTACAACCTGAATCCCAAACTGAACCTAAATATTATTTTTTTAATTGAACCATGAACTACTGCCAAAATATGTTTTGAGTTTTCATTTTCCTTCTAAAAATCGTTGTGGTGAATCAATTCACTCTGGAACTAATCCAAATGCTTTCTAAAGTCAGTCAACTGGAAGAAATGGGAATATCAAAATAGTCTCTGAATTGAAACTGAGCAAAATTCTTTGCTTTTGGGACTTACTCTAGCTGATCACTGTGGGCATTTGGCCTGTGGTCTTATGTTTCCAGTGGCCGGACAGATGCTGTGTTCTCTCACCTTTCTAGTTCTCTCTGAGTGAGGATCCTGCCAGGCCCATGGGTCACCTGTGACCAATTATGGCTAGGTCCAGGTGGCATCATTAGGATGTTAGCCGGTGTCAGTGGTGTGTGTGGAAAGATGAAAAAGGTGGAGGCATCCTCCTCGGAGAAGGAGAAGGGGGATGGGGTGGGGGCTGCTGGGGCTGTTTTGTGTTTGTTTTTACAGTTTTAACTGCTGGCAAAGCACCCTTTCTGGTCTGGGGCTCTGTCTGAGAACAAGGAGAGATGTGGGTGGGGCTGCTGAGCTGGAAGCTGGCCTTCCCCACCCTCTGTAGGCAGCCCCTCATTACGGATTCTAATCAGGCAGAAATATTTTCCCATCAGCTCATTATAAACTCTAACAAGGTCCCAGCTCCAGGTCGTGGCTGCTTTTCTCCTGCTGGGGATGACGATGAACAGCTTGTTGGAGCCTTTGGTAAGTCATTTGTTACAACATGTGATTCACAGAGGCAAGAGGGCTCCGGGGAAGAGATGGAGGGAGAGTCCCCTTTGCGGAGGACTGGAAGGCAAAAATGCCCAGTGCTTTAGGGAAGCCAAACCCCAGCCCTATTGGACACCTAGAATCTTCTGGGCCTAGCCATGTGTGAGGTGCAGACTGGCTCCTTTGTGTGTGGAAGAAGGTAGCATCACGGCCACTTGCTGGCTAGGAATAAAGGACATTTTTTTTTATCATGAAGTTCACCTTCCTCACCTCCTGGGTTGTGAGGAAAGTCCTGAAGACCCCTACCTTGCATGCTTCATGGCCCCAGAGGCTGATTCTTAAACTTAGTGATTTGAAAAATATTTGCACACCGTCATTTTCCAGGTCGACACCTGCCAGTGGCTCCCAAATTGCCACTGTCTTAGTATAAATTTCTTGTCTAACAAAGCTTTCCATAAAATAACTCGACTCAAACTAGTTCTACTTTAAGCATGTTCCCCATCCAAAATTCTCTATTTGAAACTCTTGAGGGCCTGGTCTCTTCAATATCTCATAAAAATTGTTGATTTCACCTTTTCGATTGTTCTTCCTGCATATTTAAGTTCTATCCATTCATCAAAGCTTAACCAAAACATTGTGTCTTTTATAAATCCTTTCATGATTATACCAGATTTCACTGGATGCCTATAGCATGGCTTAAAAACAGGGATCAGTAATCTAGCTTGTGGGCCAAACTTTATAAATACAATTTTATTGGAATACAGCCGTGCTGACATATTACGTATTGTCTATGGCTGCTTTGCGGTACAACAGAAGAGTTGAGTAGTTGCAACAGAGATCATATGAACTGCAAAGCCTAAAAATATTTACTATCTGCCCCTTTGCAGAAAAAGTTTGCCCTGGCTTAAACCATAAAATTTAGCACTTAAATGTATATTATGCTTTCTTAAATTCTTCCAAAATGCCTTTTTAGATTCTTTTTTCCTCCTTTCCTTAACCACTCTGTACCCTTCTCATCTCCCCTCTTTTCCTGCTCTGAACTTCCATCACATTTTATCTGTATGTTTTTGGATGCTTTTCTCTTTCTAAAATTTTAAATAGTCATTGATTTATATGTCTATTTTGTATAACGCTGTGGTCTGTAAACGCTTTGAGGGCAGAATCTCTTTGGATCCATCGCTGCACACCTTTAACTCTCAGTGAAAGTGTTTAGTAAATCGGGATAGAGCTTTTTGGTTCAGAGTCCACTGTGGTTCTAGATTGGCCTCCTCGAAATTGCCACAGAGGGCTGCATTACTTCTGTTCTAAGGCTATCTAATCCTGCCCTTGAATTGGTAGCCAAATTCTGCTTCCTTAGTAGTGAGACCACCATCCCATGGTGGAGGGACGCCCTGCAACTTTGTGGGTGAATTACAGGGTGCTCTTGACCATAATTCACTTCCATTCTTCCCTTCTTTTCCAACATGAGCCCATTTTATAGAATTCCAGGTGTAGGCCCATCAATTCCATGGAGATATCCAAGAAAAAAGAACAGTTTCCTGTCTCTCAATCCTCATTGCACAAAAGCACAATGATATTGTATTGTGGTAGTCTGGATAATGCCCCCATCCCCACCCCCAACTCTGCCAGATATCCAGGTCCTAATCCTCAGAAGCTGTGAATGTGTTACTTTACCAAGCAAATGGGATTTTGCAGATGTGATTAAGGTTAAGGACTTTGAGATGGAGGGATTATCTTGGATTGTCCAATTGGGTCCAATTTCATTACCTGAGTCCTTAAAAGTGGGATGGGGGGGCAGAAGAGCAGGTGAGACAGGTGTGATGTGAGAAGGACTTGACCCACTGGTGGTGGCTCTGAAGATGGAGGAAGGGGCCATGAGCCAAGGAATAAGGGCAGGCTCTGAAGCTGGCAAGGCAAGGAAGCAGGTTTTCTCCAAGAGCCTATACAAAGGAACACAGCCCTGCTGACACCTTGATTTTAGCCCAGTGAGACCCATGCCAGACTTCTGACCTGTAACATAGATAAAAATTTGTGTTGTTGAAACCACTAAGTTTGTGGTAATTTGTTACAGCAGCAATTTAAGGGTAATACAGGTACATATATATTTTTAGCCTGGAATGGCTAACCTTTGCTGCTTAAACCAAATGGTTAGTGACTCAGAGAGGCAGAGCAGGGAGGTGGAGTCCAGACAGGCATTTGCCCATCCTTTACAGAAAGCAAGATGGTATTGTCCAGAGTCCTGGAGCTAAAGCTGGCCTGGTTGTCTTGGAAATCATAATCTTTGCCCGTAAGAATAAATTAAATTAGGCAAACATGAATGACAACAGCAGGCTTTTTTTTGCTTGTAGTCTATTTGGGTAAGGGATGGATTGGTCTTGTGGGTTTTTTTTGTATAAACTTCAGGTTTTTAGCACCAGCTGGTAGAACTTTGGTCCTCAAAGAATCAGGACTCGCAAAGTCCAGTTTCCTCTGGGCATCGCTTTGGTTTCAAAAAAAATCTGATGAACCCTGTATTATAATAGTTACCTGTTGCCACAATAATGCTCCATTAGAAACCACCCCCTCCCCCAACTTCACTGACTTAAAACAGTAACTATTTATCATTGCTCACAGGTGTATGCAGTGGCTGGCCAGTCCTGCTGATCTGGGCTGGGCTCAGCTGGTCTTAGCTGGATTTGCTCATTCATCTGTGGTCCGTTGGCAGATTGGCCAGAGGCTGATTGGTCTAGGATGACCTCAGCCAGGGCGAGTCAGGTCTTTCCCATGTGATAGCTCATGCTCCAGAAGACCAGTTGATTTTGTTCTCATGGAGGCAAGAGGGAGGGGTGGAGAGTGAGAGAGAGAAAGAGGGGAGGGGGAGAGAGTACAGACATGCTGTCACTGCTGCTATATTTTATTGGTCAGAGTAAGTTACAAGGCAGCCTAGATTCAAAGAACAGGGGGAGAGACTCAACCCTTTGATGGGAGCACTAGCAAGTCACATTGCAAGTGCTGTGGGAAGGATGGAGAATTACGGCCATTTTTGTAGTCAATCTGCCACCAACTCTCGGAGAAGGGAAAATGCCCTTAGCCCCAAATAGCTTTTGCAGGCAAAGCCAACTAGGCCACTGCCCACGTCTGGCTCCTGCCCGCAGGTGGTGAGAACATCCCACAGCAGTCCTGAGGGAGCCTTCAGAGCCTCCAAGTCCTTTCCCCTCTTCACTGCTGGCCCCCCACTCCCCACAGAGAAAGCTGGAGTTCTCTCTAGAATCGCCAGCCGCCTGCCCCTCCCTTCTCTGTCTCTCTCCTCCAAGCCCAAAGGATGTCGCAGGCGACCAGCTGGCTTGATGAATGCGGCTTCTGTAAACCTTCTCCTGGCCTCTGTCGCAGCATCAGCGTGAAATGAACTTGTTAATACTCTAAGAGCCACAAACCTCTTCTTCCTCCTCCCCAGCAGAACGCATCAAATTGATCTGGCTGGGTGAGCCGCGACAAACCCCATAGAAAAAAGCATCAGCAAATTTAAAGCCTCATGCGAGGTCTTGATTCACCATAAACTAAGTTGCCATCAGCAGGCATTGATGCTTCCACCACGGTTGATACTGGGATTTATCGACTTGCTGTTAAGATGTTGATATTGACCAAGACTGAGTTCCAAATGAAAAGGCCCACGGCAGTATATCTTTATTGCTCAAATAATCCGAGGACTTGCTAATCCTTCCCTGTCTGCCAAGAGGGTCCCACTCAATCATGTTGCAGAAATTCTTTAGGAACAGAGAAACCGTCACTTAAACACAATAAGATGTTCTTTCTCACAAGACCTTCTGCATGAGGATGGAGGTACAGGCAGTGTGTTGAGTAACATGACCAAAGTGTTGAAAGATCTGTTCTTGCCCACACCATTATACTTCTCCTTTAACTTTTCAGAGGTCCAGCACCCTCTTCTTGGGAAACAGCCCAGAAAACAACACAATGGGACTTGCTCATGAACAGTGTCTAATTCCCTTTCCCCACCTGGCCCACTTCAGGGCCTCAGCCTTGCCTACCTCCAACCCGGGCTAATGGATCCTGGTCCCAAAGGGCACTATGTGTCACCCTTAGTGCTGGCCCCTGACAGTGAAATTAATGTGACATTTGGTTCTTGCTCATTTCAAGGCCCACTAGGAACACAGAAACAGAAGGGAAAATTTATTATCTGCTAACTTATTTTCTCATTGAAATATAGTCAACAGTTATATATTATAGATATGTTAGCAGTAGAGTTGTATAGGGTGCCTTTTGAGTTATTTTGGGTGTCAGGGTCCCTGGAGAAACCAGCAAGGAGAACAGACAGAACAGGGCCAAGGAAGCAGCCCAGAGCGGCTAGGTTAGGGAGTGAGCCTGAGGGGCAGAATTTTCCAGCCCAGCTTCCTTACTCTACCCTGTTCTACTTGGAAGTTTCTAAGGCCCGTCCAAGAAGGAAAACTGA
Organism: Cheirogaleus medius; assembly: GCA_008086735.1. Taxonomy (NCBI): domain Eukaryota; kingdom Metazoa; phylum Chordata; class Mammalia; order Primates; family Cheirogaleidae; genus Cheirogaleus; species Cheirogaleus medius. Next base: position 20,928,500 of record VBSM01001979.1, on the reverse strand, counting down.
GGCCAGTGGGGAGAGGCAGAGACAGGCAGAATCACAGGAAGGCAGAGTGAAACAGACATGCTGTCCCCTAAGTTCAGGGAAGCGGGTGCAGACTGCCCTCGACGCTGACTGACAGTGTGGCTCTTGTTGTGGCCTCTCTTGTAAGGCGGGTTGTCCTTGGCAGGGCCGTCCTGCCAGCCCTCCTGGCTTGCTGCTCCTGGGGTGGGGGAAGGATTGATCACAGCATCAACCTCGTCTCAAAGAGCCACTGTCACACAGAGATTCAGAGCACAGCCTTGACAGACAGTTTTGGGTTTGAAACCTGGCTTCAGCACTTCCCAGCTGGGTGGCCCTGTCACTTATCCTAGTGACTTATCCTGTCACCATCCTTCTTAAAATTAGTTTGTACCTGGAATATCGGTAAATTTCTCATCTGTAAAAAGTGGGCAATAGTAACAGCACCATGGCAGCCACTGTTTATTGGCTCCTTTAGTCCTTGCCAACAGGATATCAATTTTATTCAGGCATTACTTACCTGAACTCTAGGGAGGTGAGCCCGGCTCCTGATCCAGGATGGAACATGGGATTAGTTCTGGCCAATAAGATGAAAAAGGAAATTTTCTAGGGATGGTTCTGGAAAAGATTTTTCCTCCCTGATAAGAGAAGGAGAACAAGGAGTATCATTTTGATTTGCTTGCCACTCAGCTCCTTCTAGATATGAAGCTGGAGAGTAAGAAGAATCTTCCTGCTTATGCTTCCTAGGGAGGAGCTTTGTTGGGTAGCGTGATAACGTTGGCAGCCATTTTACCACCAAGAGACTGAGGAGACACCTCTCCAGGGTCCTGCCATCATCGGGCAGCTAAAACAAATCCATTTACGGCCTACGTTTTATGTGAGAAGAATGAACCCCTGTTAAAGCCACTGTGAATTGGTTAGTCTGTTTCTCTAGTCTCTGTGCAAGATATTGACATAGGTTTGTGAGATCTCCTTCCTGGGAGTAATGATGAAAGGGAGACTGGGTAAAAGTAACATGGGAGTGGGATCCCTCTACTTTTCTCTTTCTATTTTGGGGAGAAGGCAGGGCAGGCCTTGGCTGGATGATTCTCCATCCACCAGCATGTACTTTCTGCTGGGTCAACCATCTATTGACTATATCTTGTAGACAACTGGATTTTAAAATTAGTTTGTACCTGGAATATTGGTAAATTTTAGTTTTCTCATTGCTTTACCTACTTTTAGACCTATGGATGGCAACATTTTGGTTCGAGTTCAGTAAGCAGTAGCTCCCATTGCTTTGGTTTTCGATTTCTTTGCCATTAAGTCTGCAGTGTGTATACGCTCAAGATGACTAGAGAGCTCTCTATGCAAAGGGAAATCTTTGTCAAGTAAAGAATCATTTTTTAATGCCAAGAATCACCTATCAATTAATTTATGTGTTAACATTCTTCCAATAGTTGGATTCTGCAAAAAGGAGCAGAAATCTGCCCCAGAATGGCTTTGAACCCCAAAGCTTGGTGTGTGGTGGTAGCCCACAGCTGGAGTGAACCTTGTAGGCTATTTGCAAGGATGGTGAGGACAGAGGCTGGGAGGCAATGCATTCTTGGCTTTGAGTTGTTATAGCTTGTCTGACTCATAGGTTAGTATTCCCTTTTCTAAAATTTTATTTTATAATTATTATATGGTAAAATTGATTTTTTGGGGGGTATGTGTATGTGTGTGTGTACATGCACACAGAGTTCTATTAATTTTAACACATAAATGGATTCATGTAACCATCACTGCAATCAGAAGCGGGGTGATGAATATGTTAATTAGCTTGATTTATTCATGCCACATTGCATAAATATATCTAAACATCACAGTGCACCCAATAAATGATTTGTTAATAAAAAATAGTAATCATAAATTTAAAAGAATAGTTCTTCCTCATGCTAGTGCTTTATGGTCACATTCTTCCCTCACCTCTAAACCTGGCACTGTCTGTTCTCCATCACAGTACTTTTGTGTTTTTGAGAATGTAATATAAATGGAATCATATAGTACATAACCTTTTGAGAGTGGCTTCTTTTACTTAGCATAATGCCTTTGATGCCAAAAGTCAAAGAGAATACCAAAAGAAGAAGATTGAAAGAAAAAGGAAAGAAGACTAGAGACCAGTATCCCTCATGAACATAGATACAAAATATTCAAAATATTGCAGATTAAATCTAGGAAAACATGGAAAGAATAATATATCACAAACAAGTGGAATTTATTTTGGGAATGCTAGATATTTTGGGTTTATACTGTTTTGGGTTTACTGAACTTCTTAAATTTGTAGGTTTATTTCTTTTTCCAGACTTGGCAACTTATCAGCTATTATTTCTTCAAATATTTTTCAGCAGCATGTTATTTTTCTTTTCTGTTTTAGACTATAATAACAAATATAAGACCTTCTGTAGTGTCCTATAGGTTCTGAAGGCTCTGTTCATTTAAAATTTTTTATTTATTTCTGTCATTCATTTGGATTATTTTTATTCATCTATCTTCTAGTTTGTTGATTCTTTCCTTCATCATTCCTATTTTGCTATTGAAGCCATAGTGTATTTTTTATTTTTCAACTTCCCATTAATTTTCCTTAATGTCTTCTATTTCTTTGCTCAGACTTTCTATTTTGACATTAGTTTCCAGAGTGTTAGTGATTATTTGCTGGAGCATATTTATAGCTCCTTTAAAGTCTTTTTTTTTTTGAGACAGAGTCTTGCTCTGCCTCCTAGGCTAGATTATAGTGGCATTATCATAGCTCACTCAACCTCAAACTCCTGGGCTCAAGCAATCCTCCTACCTCAGCTGCTTGAGTAGCTGGTACTACAGGCATGTGCCACCATGGGTGGCTAATTTTTTCTATTAAATATTTCTAGTAGAAACAGTGTCTTGCTCTTGCTCAGAGTGGTCTTGAACTCCTGACCTCAAGTGACCCTCCTACTTCTGCCTCCCAGAGTGCTAGAATTACAGGCATGAGCCACCGCACCTACCCTGCTTTAAAGTCTTTATTACATAATTCCAACATTTGTGTCATTTAGGTATTGACATCTATTGATTATTTTTCCTAAGTAAGTTGAAAATTTTCTGGCTCTTCACATGTCAAGTAATTTTTTGACTGGATCCTGAATGTTTTGAATATGTTTTCTAATGAGACTTTAGGTCTTCTTAAAGTCCTGTGGACAAAGTTGGTATTTTTGTTTTAGTAGGCAATTAGTAGCCTGGTCAGGTTTAGGCTACAAGTTCCAACTCACTTTTTATAGGCCGTTCTTCCCATGCCAACTTGGTTTTTAAATTCTCTGTGTGCTGTTTGAATCTCTTCTATGTGTGTGCCTCCCAGTGGCTAGTCCAGCACCTGGGTCTGGACTGGGTCTGGTAGTCTATCTGTTAGTTCAGTGCTCATCATCTTTGGTATGTTGATTGGGATCAGATCCATGCCTCTGTAGTTTAGGGGTGAGCTCAGGAGTTCATAATCAATTTTATGAGGTCACTTTCCTAAACTTTTCCCTTTCTACGCCTCCCCATTACTTTCCAGGTTCCTCAGGCTCCCTTGTATGTCCTCCAGTCAGAAATATGAGGCTTTCTTTACCCATTTTTGCTACTAACTTCTGCAAGTGTGCCTATGCCTGGGGTCAAGAAGTGGATGGACAGAGAGAGAGAAAACAATGAGGGTTTACTCCATTCTCTTGGGTCTGTTGTGCCACCAATCATAGAGGAAGGTTTCCCTTCTTCTAAGTTTTGATTTCTGTGGTATTCTGTTGCTCCCACAAGATCTTTTTGGAAGCTGGAGTGTTAGAGAGTGGAGAATTCTGGGGAGTTCTGCACTCTCTCTGAGCATTAAGAGTCCCCTTTCTTGATCTCTAAGCCAGAGCTAGAAGCCTCTCGTGGAGCTCAGTCTATGTGCTCCAGTCCCTCTTCTGGGTTTTGGGCTTCATTAAGTTCAGGCTGGGGAATACTAGATAGAAAAAATGGTAAACTCACTATTTACTTATGAGAAAGTAAAAGGAAGAGATGAGATAGCTGCTCCATGCCTTCTGTCCAATATTTATAGCTGTATAAACTGGGAGAAACAGAGTGAAGTATGCTTACTCCATCTTCTAGAGGCCTGGAACTGGAGTGTTCTCTCACAGATTTAATAACAATTACTATTTCTGCACACCATGCTGAGCATTTTACATGGCTTAGCCTGTGTCTTTCTAACTTTACTAATATGTGGCCTCCTTTCAAAGGAAAAGTTTTATGTAATGGACTACTAGTGTTCAAGTTATTTTTTAAATCATTTTGTTCCTTAAATATGCATGACCAAACAGTTAGGTCTAAACTTCTTATGCTTACAGTGCTTAAAATAACTATAAAACAAAATGAAATTTACAAATGAAATGCAAACAAAAGTACAATACAAAACAGTGGAAATAAACATCATTTATTTAATGTGACAGATGACAATGTTTGTTGAAACTAAATAGCTGTTCATAGTGTGAATTGTAGTATATGACTGTGGTTTTTTTTTT
>VBSM01001979.1:20900270-20920698 GCA_008086735.1 Cheirogaleus medius | reverse complement strand
CCTGCCCCTGGCAACTACTTATCTGCTTTCTGTCTCTATGTATTTGCCTATTCTGGATATTTTATATAAAAGAAACCATACAATATGTTGATCTTTTATATCTGGCTTCTTTTACTTGGTATAATTTTGAGGTTCATCCAATTTGTAGCATGTATCGATACTTCATTCCTTTTTATAGATAATTTTTTCAAATGAGGTATCTGTACTAGAATTTTGACATGTTGTAACATACCTCTCTCACATTTCTCCATCTCTTTAACCTCTCTTTCTTCTTGAAGAGGCTAGGGGAGTCTCTCTCAACCTAGAGAGGAACACAAAGATTTTATTGTTGCTCTTGATCAAGATTTGTTTTTAAAATACTGGACTAAGTGGTACAGCAAGATTACTGTCAACACAGTGTTTGAAGTCCCTTCACTAGGGACAGTGGAGAGTGAAGGTCCTTATTTGATCACACATCATTTATTGAGCACTTACTATGTGCTGACATGTTCTACTAGAGGTAGGAACCCATGTTGGTTGGATCACCGAATGGCATAAAATGTTAACCCTGCCCTCGCAGAGCATCAGCTCAGAGGTGTAGTGATAGAAACATCAACCAACCTTGACAATGCAGTGCAATAAATGCTTCCGTTAGATGTTTGCTCAGGAAGCTGTGAAGCACAGAGCAATGACATTTAACACATTGACTGCCACACTAGGAAAAAAAATTTTTCCTTGGGGCCACTGTATGTTATTATGAAAATAGAATAAAAACTTCAAAATCAAAATAATCCTTTCTAGTATAATGAAACAATTGTTATTTTTTATTGTTTTCTATGCATGAGTTATATGCAACACAATCCACATTTTTACAGTTAAATTGTCAATATTAATTATAATGATAAGAACATCAACAAGTGAGATTTTTCACAAACAGCTGCAGGGTTTTGCTTCATGAGGCCCCGGGCTTAAAGCTAGCATGAGTTAAATACAACTCATATGGCAGCTAATGTGTTAATCAATTGGGAAGACTTCCAGAAGAAACCAATGTTTGAGTTGAATCCTGAAGCCAAGAGAGAATTGCCCAGAAGGAGGACAAGAAGGAAACCGCTTATGGGAAGCCCCAGAACATCATGGTGAGCCCTGTAGGCAAATGAAGAAACCTAATGAAACACCTAATGAAAAGCAACAAGAAAAATGCCACACAGTCCTGACTCCTGTGTAGCAGACAATGTAGGGAGGTTCGTTTATTGGCTGGTGAGCTTGTTCCCACCAGATAGGTCAGTGGGATAGGCATGCTAATGTGCTCGGTGGGATGTATATCAACATGACTCAGCAGTCACAAGTTGCTGGCTTATTCTGCTAGAGGCAGTGGAGTGTGGGGGCTAAGAGTTGGACTCTGGAGCCAGACAGCCTGAGCTTAAATCCACATTCTGTCACTTCAGTCGCTTGTGAGCTGTGGACCTTGAACAAAATATTTAACATCATGATGCCTCAGTTTTATCATCTATAAAATGGAAATCATAATAGTACCTACCTCTTTAGGTTGCCGTGAGGATTGCATGAGTTGACATAGTGCATGTGAAGCACCATCATTGAAGTAAGCACTCAAAAAGTCTCAGATTTTATTGTTCCTCTGGGCTGATCACAAAAGCCACTCATTGGGGTGAACAACAAATGGCTATGTGCCAGGCACTGGGTGATTTACACATCATCTCATTTAATGCCCCTGACAACCTGATGAGAGAAGTTAAAAAAAAGTGACTTGACAGATGAGTCTTCAGGCTGGGAGAAATCCTCTCCCAAGACCCACAGCTAATGAGGGATGTGTTCAAACCGAGCATTTGGACTCAGTTTGCCTGATTGCAGAGGCCTGCTCTTAAATATGCCTCTATTCCGCCTCCTCTAGGTGGGGGTTCCTCCAGAATGCCAAAGATGCACAAGCCTTGGGGGCTGGGAGCTGTGTGTTGAAGGGGCAGGTGGCTTCTCAGGTCACTTGGTATTTCAACAAGTGTTCGGGATATTTGGGGATCTATCCTTTCCCCTTATGACTCAAGCAAAAAGCCTCCAGTTTGAATGCACACCCATCTGCACCCCATTCTCTGTGTGTATCAGATTCATTTCATGTTTGTCCCATAGACCAAAATGCAGGGGAGTTTCTTTCTTGGAACCAAATCTAACTGGGCATAGGGGACACGTTTGGCTCCTGAGGAGGCAGTGGCACATGCTAAGTAGATTCACACTTACCCTTGTGATGCAGTCACGTTTTAAGTGGGAACTGAACCTCAACCTATGGCCATTGACTTGGCCTGCCGAGGAATGGCTCTAGACAGGACATCAGAAGCAATCACCTACCTGAAGGGCACACAGCTCCCCTGGGAGGGTTGTATGAGTATCCTCTGGGGTGGTGGCTTTGGTGCCTTTCAGGACCCTGGGGTTTTCCAGCTATTAGAGGTCTGGGTCAAGGATCATGGGCTCCCATGGGTTAACCCCGCAGGCCCCTTGCTGTAGGGGTTGGCACTCATTTGCAACTGCTGTTTCTGTCTTCATCATGATGGAGGGGTAATTTTTGCTAAGAGCTGTTAGAATGCCCGAGGCAGTAATTGCTGGAGAGAGTGGTCATAATCACATCTCCTGCTTCTGTCAGGGTCTTGGATCCCACAAGGCACCAAAGCACCTTGCTGGAGGCCTTCCCAAGTGGGAACTCTCAGGAAAGGCCTAGAAACAAGGCTATGGGGCTTTGCCCACCCTCTTTGTGGTCTATAGGATTGGGGACCAAAAAAATCAAAGTTGTTTAGAAACTTGGAGGGTGAATTTTGTTACTGTTGATTTTGGGATTGGAAGAAGGAGAGAAATGGAGGATCTTTGTAGGAAACGTATGTGCACGAGCTGGGCGGACAGTGAGTTCCTCTCCCATGCTTGATGTGAGAAGTAAGGGACAAAGCGCTTCTGGGCTCTCTGAGGACCCAGGTCTTATCTGAGGAGTCTCTATGCACCCTCCCTCTCTTCTCCCTCCCTCCCTTTTTTTTCCTCCTCGTACCCTCCCTTTATTCCCTTCTTCCAGAACTTATCGATCACTTACCATGTGCTCAGATTGGGTGATATACATGTGGAGAAAACACACCAGGGAGTTCTCCTCCAGCAGGGGAGGCGGCCACCACTCACAGCCCAGAGTGGTCCTAGGGTCTGGGCCAGTTGCTGGGAGCACAGAGGAGGGCATGGCTGACTTTGCCTAGAACAGCAGGCGGGGGCTGGGGAGGAGAGGACACAGGGAGGCTTACAAAGGGGCGGGCACTGGAGATGGCCATAGGTGGAGTTTTCCAGGTGGTAAAGTAGGGAAGGGCACCCAGAAATAGGAAACAGTACAAAGAAAGGTTTGGAGGTAGGCGAGAGAGTTGAAAGGTGTTCAAGAAATGTGATATACAGTGTTCCAATAAAATGTACACATTAGCAACACAAAAATCAATGCTATTCTGTTGTAGACTATTGTCAGCAATACACTGGTGTTGCTCATGGGCATTTTGAATATATCTGACCATAAGAAAACCAAAATAAATATTAATTAACATCTTATTAAATTCGCGTACTAAAATTGTGAATATATTTTATTGGATAACCATAGGCTTCGGTGTATCTGGAACATAACATGTCACGAGGGTAAGGGAGAAAAGAATGGAATGAAGACAGAGCCAACTTAATGCTTGACTGGACACATGTGTTAAGGTTTCTCTCTTTTTTTTTATCTTTATAATGGAAAATTTTCACACACATATAAAAGTAGAGAGACTAGTACAATGAAGCCTTGTGTACCCGTAACGCAGCTTTAATAACCACCAACTTCTTTCCATTTTTGTTGTGTTCTTTTTTAATTGCTGGAGTCTCTTGAAATGAATCCTGTACCCATGGTTACTTCAATATAATTTCTTTTTTTAAAACAATAAAACCACAAATATATACCAGTTAATTTCTTTTTAAAAATACAACTACAATATCATTTTCACACCCAACAAAATAAACAAAAATTCTTTAATAATATCATTTAAAATTCTATGCTAAATTTTCCTTGACTGTCTCAAAAATGTCTTTTTACAGTCGGTTTGTTTAAATCAGAATCCAAACACAGTCCACACAGAGCACGTGCATGATTCGTCCTTTGAGTCTCTCTTAATCTACATTAGTTTTTCACACTGTCTACTACCCTCTCCCCAACTTAATTTTTTTTTGTTGTTGTTGTTAGGAAACTGGGTTGTCCTATAGAACTCCCAAAGTTTGGGTTTGACTGATTGTACCATTGTCATACTCTTTAACAAGCTCTTTTAACTCCCTTATTTCCTGTGAACTAGTAGTTAGAGCTAGAGGCTTGATTGAGTCAGGTTCTCTCTCCCGTGGCAGGAAGACTTCATAGGTGGTGCTGTGTGCTTTGTTCCCTGGTTAGGGATGTTAACTTTGGTCACTGGGTTCAGGTGGTGTCAGACTGATCCTTTCACTATAGAGTTTGTATTAAGGCTTTTAAGCAGGGATGGCAAAAACAGATTTAGATTTATGTGACAAAGATCCCTCCTGGTGCCTGTATATGGAAGTGATCTTGGAAGGGGTGAGACAAGTTGGAAACAGCTGCAGTGGTCTAGGTGGAAGTGGAAGATTCTAAGACAGCAGTCGTAGCAGAGGTGACACAGGAGGGTCCGCACTGGAGAGATACTAAGTAGGTAGTGGGTGTCTACTGGATGTAGAAGTAAAGGCGGAGAACACAGCTAGTCCACTGGTCTGTCATCTTCTTTCTCTAGCTACATCGTAACTTTGGTGATCTCATTCATGGTCATGGACTGAAATACCCTCACTTGCTGATAGCTCCTAAAGTTATATCTGACTTTATCCTTTTTCCTGAATTTGACACTCTCATATTCAATTATCTGGGATTTCGAACTTCCATGTCCAAAACCGTACTCTTGTGTCATTTGCATAAACTTGCTCTCTCCCGGTCCTCCCCATCCTAGTAATGGCGCTGCTCGTTGTTCAGGCAAAAGGAAACCTACGAGTCTTCTTGTTTCTTACCAGCTCATCACACTCCCATCCAGCTCTTTTAGCTAGTACCGCAAAATTTATCTGAATCTGAACATTTCTCAGAAACTTTATCGCTACCAGCCGAGGCCAAAATACAGTCATCTTTCAGCTCATCATAAGACCTCACCGTTTCCATTCTTACAGTACGTACTCTAGATAAGAGGTGTAGACCAGCAGGGTTAAGGCTCAGAGGATGGCCTTTCATTATTCCTCTTTGATTCTTGGCAAAGTCAAGCGTTGCTCATCCCTCTTTTCATCATTTATACTTTTCTTCTAGTCGCAAAGCATTAAATATAATCTTTACACAATTGTGTTGTGGTAACTACAAAAATGGCCCATTTCTTCACCTCTCCCTGGATCTATGCTCTTTGCCATGTAGCTTTACAATGCTCCCCCACTCTGTCTCTGGGCTAGGCCGACTAGCTTTAACCAAGGGAATATCAGCAGATTATGATGCAAGCAGAGCCTTGAATATGCTTGGGCGGTTAGGTTTGGTCTTCCTCTCTTGTACCTCTGCCATTACCATGAGAACATCACCAATGGACTAGCGGAGGAGATATGTGAAGCAGAGACCTGAGGCTGGCCCAGACCTGTGAGTGAGGCTAGCCAAGATTAGCAGAGCCACCTAGTCAGCCACCTAGTCCCCAGATGCATGAGCAATTAGGATTTCATGGTTGTTATGCAGCATTGTGACAGTAGATGACTAGGGCATTCTAAATGTATATCTACCACGTGGAGCTTTCTTCTTAATTCCAGACTTGTATATCCAACTACTATCAGATAACTGTATTTGAATATAGCACAGACAGCTCCCACAGACCAAGCCTTCTCCAAATCAGCTCTTCCCCTAATTGCTCCCATCTCTTGCATCATTCATTTAGTAGCTTAGACCAAAAAGTAGGAGTCGTTCTCTATTCTTTTATTTTCTTTGTGTCTCTCATCCAATGAATCAGGTTGTATTCTACTTTAACTTGAAACATATCTCTTTAAGTATACCCACCTTTCTCCATTCCCACTACTAACCACTTTAGTCCATAGCCCCGTAAACTATCTTCTTTGTCATTACAGTCAGCTCCTCTCTGCTTTCATACTTGATAGTCAATTTTCAAGATGGCAGCCAGAATAATCAGAAAATATGAAAGCTATGAAACCAAAAACATAGTCAACAAAAGAAAAAATAGGTAAATTGACCATATCAAGATTAAAACTATTGTTCATTAAAGGACATTACCTACAGGGTGAAAATGCAACCCATGGAATGGGAGAAAATATTTGCAAACTCTGTATTTGACAAGGGGTTAATATCCAGAACATAAAGAACTCACACAACTCAAAACCAAAGAAACAACCCAAATAAAAGATAGGCAGAGGACATGAATGCACATTTTTCCGAAGAAGATACACATATGTCCAGCAAGCACATGAAAAGATGCTCAACATCACTAATCATTAGGAAAATATAATCAAAACCACGATGAGATACCACCTCACATCCATTAGGATAGCTATTTTAAAAAACAACAGAATAACAAGTGTTGCTGAGGATGTGGAGAAACTGGACTCCTTGTGCACTGCTGGTGAGAATGTAAAATGGTTCACATTGCAAACAGTCTAGTAATTCTTCAAAAAAATTAAAAATAGAATATGATCCAGCAATACTACTTCTGGATATATGTGCAAAAGAATCAAGAGCAGGAACATGAACAGATATTTGTATGCTCACATCCAGAACAGCATTATTCACAATAGCCAAGAGATGCAAGCAACCCCAGTGTTCATTGGGAAGTGAATGTGTAAACAAAATGTGGTCTATACACACAATGGAATATTATTTAACCTTAAAAAAGAAGGAAATTCTGACACATGCTGCAACATGGATGAACCTTGAAGACATTATACTAAGTAAAATAAGCCAGTCACAAAAGGACGAATGCTATATGATTTCACTTATTTGAAATACCTAGAGTAGTCAAAATGTTAGAAACAGAAATTAGAATGGTGGCTGCCAGGGGCTTAGGGTGGGGATGAAGGGAGAATGAAGAATTATTATTTAATGGGTACTGAGTTTCAGTTTTGCAAAATGAAGAGTTCTGTGGATGGGTGGTGGTGATGGTTGCACAATAATGTAAGTGTACACAATGCTATAGAACTGTACATTTGAAATGGCTAAAATAGTAAATTTTGTTATGTATATTTACCACAATTAAAAAAATTCCATGAAAAATATTTCTCAGACGTTTTTTTCTTTTTTATTTCAGAATATTATGTGGGTACAAATGTTTTGGTTACATGGATTGCTTTTGTACTGCATGAGTCAAAGTTATAAGTGTGCCCATCACCCAGATAGTGTACATTGTACCCATTAGGTATGATTTCACCCATTGTTTCCTTCCCTTCCACCTGCTTGATTTCTGTTGAGTTTTACTTCCATCTGTGCACATGAGTTAGTTCCAATTTAATAGTGAGTACATGTGGTATTCATTTTTCCATTCTTGTGATACTTCACTTAGGAGAATGGTCTAAGATTGTTTCAAATGGTATTAATTCATTTTTATGGCTGAGTAGTACTCTATGGTATACATATACCACATTTTATTAATCCATTCATGAATTGATGGATACTTGGGTTGATTCCACATCTTTGAGATTATAAATTGTGCTGCAAGAAACATTCTAGTGCAAGTATCTTTTTGATAAAATTACTTTTTTTCCTTTAGGTAAATACCCAGTAGTGGGATTGCTAGATCAAACGGTAGGTCTACTTTTAGTTCTTTGAGGAATCTCCATACTATTTTTCATAGAGGTTGTACTAGTTTGCAGTCCCACCAACAGTGTGTAAGTGTTCCTTTCTCTCTGCATCCATGCCAGCATCTATTGTTTTGGGATTTTTTGATAAAAGCCATTCTCACTGGGGTTAAGTGATATCTCATTGTGGTTTTGATTTGCATTTCTCTGATGATTAGAGATGTTGAGCATTTTTCATATATTTATTGGCCATGAGTCTATCTTCTTTTGAAAAGCTTCTGTTCATATCTTTTGTCCATTTTTAAATGGGGTTGTTTGATTTTTTTTCTTGCTGATTTGCCTGAGTTCTTTATAGATTCTGGTTATTAGCCCTTTATTGGATGTATGGCATGTGAATATTTTCTCCCATTCTCTAGGTTGTCTATTTGCTCTGTTGATTGTTTCCTTGGCTGTGCCAGAAGCCTTTTAATTTAATCAAGTTTTGTGGATGATTTTATATCTGGGTTCTCTATTCTGTTCCATTGGTCTACGTTTCTATTTTTGTGCCAGCATCATGCTATTTGGTTAATATAACCTTGTAGTATAGTTTAAAATCTGGTAAAGTGATGCCTCCATGTTTGTTCCTTTTGTTTAAGGTTGCTTTGGCTATTCTGGCTCTTTTCTGATTCCAAATGAAGCGTAGAATCATTTTTTCTAGATCTGCAAAAAATGACATTGGTATTTTGATGGGGATTGCATTGAATCTGTAAATCACTTTGGGTAGTATGGACATTTTAACAATGTTGATTCTGCCAGCCCATGAGCATGATATGTTTTCTATTTGTTTACATAAATTGCAATTTCCTTCCTCAGTGTTTCGTAGTTCTCTTTGTAGAGATCTTTCATCTCCTTGCTTAAATATATTCCTAAGTATTTTATTTCCTTTGTACCTGTTGTGAAGCGCATTGAGTCTTTGATTTTATTCTCAGCTTGACTGTTGTTGGCATATAGGAATGCTGCTGATTTGTGTACATTGATTTTGTAGCCTGAGACTTTGCTGAATTTATTTATCAATTCCAGGAGTCTCTTGGTGGAATCTTTGGCGTTTTCTAGATGTAAGATCATATCGTCAGCAAAGAGTGCTAGTTCGACCTCCTCTTTTCCCATTTGGATACTTTTAATTTCTTTCTCTTGCCTGATTGCTCTGGCTAGGACTTCCAGCACTATGTTGTATAGAAGTTGTGATACCTTGGGACTAGCAGGTGGAGAGGGAGAAGGCAATTGTAGTCCTGATGTGGGACTCAGGGGCTCTGAGAGATTGGTGGGAATGCGTAATAGAACATAATAGAATTCTACATTGGGTCTAATGACCAGTCTCTCCGTCCTGGGATTCCATTTCCTATGGGCATTAGGGGACATTGTGGCAAGAATGGTTATGGTGGTCCATAACATCCACAGTAAGGTCCACCCTAAATGGGGCCTATAGGTGTTCCAGCTTCAGGAACTGTGGGAACATCTCTGCCCCTAGAACCCCAGGCTTCTTCACCAGCAGCCTGGTGTTGGAAGTTCCCTTAGAGAGGAAAGTGGTTCACTTGGCCTCTTAGAGAGAAGCTGGCAAAAAAGGTATTCCCGTGAGAAGGCTGCTTCACTTCAGGTTACAGAGACATACAGAGAAGTCATACTGGACCTTTCCAGGAGCCGTATGGGGGCTTTGGTTAGAGGGAGAATCTCGGGTCTGGGGCAACGAGCAAGAGATAGGGAGATGGGGCCTAGAAACTTCACACATACATTTCATAGGTAAAAACTGTCCTTACATTTGTATAGTACTTTTTAGTTTATAAAATTCTGCATCAAAAAGTCAAGTGTTTCTAGATTAGAATTCCACCTACCACTCATGACTTGTGGGACCTTTAGAAAATTTACTTTTACAAATGTCCTCACTTGTAGGCTATGGGTTATGATATATTTCTTGTGGGATTAAATGAGACAATGTGCATAAAGTGCTTAGCCTACAGCCAGCTCACACACATTCCAGCAACGTGAGCCTCCTTCTCCACTTCCTCTGCCTTGTCTCATCTAAGCCTTATACCAACTCTGGGAGGTGCGTTTGGCAGGTATTGTTATCGTCCCCATTTTATGGATGAAAAAGTGAGGCCAGAGAGATTTGTTGTGACTTTCCTAAAGTTATAGAGATTTCAAATAGGACAGCTAGGATTTGAATTCAGGTCCTGGTCCCTGTGTCTCCTCACACCACGCTGCCTCTAGCTCCTTTCTGATGGTGTCAGATGGGAAACAGGGTCTAAACACTTAGCATATCATCTGCACCATGGGGCCAGGAGGATGCTGCTGCCTTTGCTTTTACTGTAATATACTTTCAAATAAAACATATACAAGCAGAGTATCTCAAAGCTGAATGATAGACTTAAATGTTATCAAGGGTATGCTGATCAAATTATATAATCCCTAATTACACGTTGCCTTTTCAGACACTACCTCTACTGCTCTGTTTCAAGCACCTCACAATGTCTTTAATTTCACTTTTCCCTTCACAGCTGAATGCAGACTTGGCTGGCTGGAGGAAGCGGGGTGGCCAGTCAAGACTAATGATCCCCCACTTTGGACCAGCCTGATGATATTCACCTTTGAGTCCATTGTCCTAAAATAATGAGACTTTTCACCTTCTCATTTACCTCTTTCCTTTCCCAGTTATTAAAAAAGCATGGCACATTCAATATACTATTCAGACAGTTGCCTGACTAAACATGGCTGTACTGACAAGGATAGTGCTCTTGCTGAACCTAATTGTCGAGTGGAGGCAGGGTCATTTTGTCATGGCTCAGTAGAGCCTGCTAACTTCCAAAGCCTAGAAGGGGCCGCCAGGGACTGCAGTGTCAGGCAGTGAAGGTTGTGCAAAGGTTGCCCTTTGGAGGGGTCATGAACTGCCTGTATTGGGCCTACACTCACATCTCGCCAGGAGGTGGCACCCTTTCTCTGCCCAGCTGGTCATGGTTGGCCATTACTATGGGGAGGGAAAAAGATGCGCTTCCTGTCGCTTGGGCAGCCATTTCAGAGGCTTGGAGATGCAGTGAGCCGTTGTTTCTTCTAAACAGACACACAGTTCCCTTGATGAGAGAAATTGCATGGGGCTTCACTTCTTCAGCTGCTAAAGCCTCTTCTCTGCCCAGGATTGGCCTGCTTCTCTTTTCCCTTTAGAGATGCCACTAACCCTTTCTATTTCACTGGGTTTCTGTCCCCTGAGGATGAAGGAGAATGATCAGAACAGAGGGTTGTCATGAGGGTAGAGTGGAAATGAAAAAGAGGACAGGACGGCTGATGGGTGCTGCTTACAGTAGTGGCTTCTCTCACTCCCTGTTATGAGTAGCTCCTCTGCTCTTCTCCTTGGATCGACAGTGTGGTCCTGTATCTCTGCGCCGAGAACTCAATCCCCAGCCAACCTTGCAAAGGGAGTTGGAATCACCTTGGGTTGCTATTTGCCCTTCTTTTATTTTGAGTGGATTGGGGGAAATCTGAGGTCTGAACTGGACAGAAAGAAGAAAGGAAGAGGAGAAATGAAAATCAGAGAAGAAAATGAGAGAAAGAGGCAGCCAAACAGACACCAGAGAGAAACACAAAAGGACAGAGAGAAACACTCAGAGAAAGATAAAGAGACATGAGAGACCAGGTGAAATGTAAGCATGAGAGGGGGTGTTGATTTGGAGGCAGAAGAATGGATCTGCAGGTCAGCTCACCTACTTCAAGCTCTGTGACTGCTCTGAGCCTCAGTCTCCCCATTTGAAAAATGGGAATAATTACACTTGATCTACACCACTGTGATGAGAACCAAATGGAATATAAGGAGGAGATCTTTTGTAAGTGCCAAAGCCCTAGTTAAATGGTTGTTACCTGATATCAACCAGTCTTTAAGAGAGTGGTTGTGGTCCTGCCCATACTGAACCCTAGGGGTGGGGCATTATTGTTCTCAGTAGCCCAGGGAGGAAACCTGAGCCCCTTGTACCCCAATCCTATTTTCTCAGAGGATTTTATAAGAGGGGAAGTTTTCTTTCTTCCAGCACCTGGGCAGAGAAGCCTTCCCTGCCTAGGGTAGCACTGAGGGTGGGTGGGTGGAGGTGCTTCTAGATTACTCTCTCCAAGAATTAATAGTCATAGCTAACATTTTGTTGAGTTCGCTATATGTCAGTTGCTTTTCTAAGTGTACCATGTGGATTAACATTTAATCCTCATAATGGTCTTATCAGGTAGGTGCTATTATTAGCCTCATTTTACAGATGTGGAAACTGAAGCACAGAAAGATTATAGGAAATTGCCTAAAGTCATACAAGAAGTGGTAGAGGAGATGAAAACCCAGGCCATCTGGTGCCAAGTCCCTTGTCCTAACCACTATGCTCTACCACCTCCCCACTTAGGCCTATGTCCCTCTCTTTCCCATCTATTCAGCAGGAAGCTGCCTCCACAGAAGAACTTAACTTGCATGAGCGTCTCATTTGAGGGCACTCTCTGGGGGCCTGTCCCTGTGCTCAGGGTGTTGAGGGGGTCCCAACTTTCAATGCCTCCTTACGAGGACTGGCATGCTCTAATTCTTCTTTTGTGCAATGAGGTAGCAATTTTAGCACTTCAAGAGACAGATGGGAAAAGGTCTTTTGTTCCCTATCAAATACAGAGCCCAGACAGTGCCAGCCAGTCTGCTTCCCCTGGTTGTCTGAAAGGTCCTGGGCTCAAGAGCTGGAGTTGGTTATGCAGCACCTGGGAGCAGATAGCAGGGTTTGCAGCACCGGTGTTCTCACAAAAGGAAGGGTAGTTGGTGATTTTAATTACTTTCTTTAGGGTAGACATTGTGGGCCTAGGGCAAAATCCAATGCCAACTTCATTTGGCCTTGTTTCACGTCTGAAAGAGCAGGTGAGCAGGTCCGCACGATCCCAAACAAAGAGGCATCAAGGAAGGGCCTTGCCGGAGTTCCTCGTGTTGCCTTCCATGCGGATGTGCAGCCTATTTTTCCGGATACACACCGACCTTGGCACCCACTGCCTAAAAACAAGACTCAGGGTTCACTGGTCTTTTTCCTCCAAAGAAGGGAAAATCTCCACACAGGCTCCTGGGCCAGGAATCTAAGGTCCCATTTAGGAAATCTTCCTGAGGGTTTCTTTCAACACACCGATTGCCCTGGTCCTCTCTCCTTGTCTCATTGAGTAGTTTTGAAAAGAGGTGCTGGATGCTCTATTCCTGTGTTCTATCACGTTTGAGGACATCTGACCGTGACCTTGCGTTTGCACAACAATGTGTTGCAGTTTACTAATACGTCAAACTTACTTTTTCCCAGACCTTTGTGAACATCGTCTCACTGTCTTCAGGCTCTAAATGTGGCTACGAGAAGTCTGAAGGCAGTGTGTTTGCTGTCCTGCTTATTCTTTCTTTATTTCTAGGTCCAATAATCTAACTAGGATGTGTCTTGATGTCTGTACTTACTTATTTTGATTGTTCTTTTTCTCTGATGTTCAATAACTAGGCTATATTTTTCGGTCTGTTATTCTGGAATAATTATTCATGGTACATATGATGTAGCATTTTGATTGTCTGATTCTTCGTTCGTGTCAGCAAAATTTTCCTGTATTGTATTTCAGAATATTTTTTGATTCTATCTTTTAAACCTTAGGGTTACCAATTATCCTTATGTTTGACAGTCTTAATCTTCTGCATCTATCCCATATCTAGTTGCTTTAATCTCCTTGTCTGATTTTCTCCTCATTTCCTATGATTACATCAGGATTTCCCCCATTATATTCATTGTATTTTTCAGTGGGGTCTATCCCATTTCATTCAGTTGTGTCTAGTTTATTTATTAGATTTGTAATACATCTATTTTGGTTCACAATTGGTTTCCTTGTTTCTGTTAAATTCCTTGCCATTTCATTCTATCATCTCTTGTTTATTGATTTTATATTAAATTCTTCTATAGAATAAAACTCCTACAGGGAACCTAATTCTGTTCTTTGGGTTACTTTACAAATTTCAGATGGTCAGATTGGGTTTATAAGCTTTCTTTTTTCTATCTCTGTCCTTGGAAAGATGATGAGCCCTGGGGTCCCTTCCTGCCTCCGCTGAGGCCCCGTGGTAGGTGGAGGGTGTCTACACCCAGTGAGTTTTCCCTTAGCTCTTCCTAGATCTGCCTACTCGCTCTCTTAGGCCATACCTTCCCAACTTGTAGGATATTTGTGAGAATTGTTGGATTCAATTACCTTCCTACATTCTGCTTTTGTTAAGAATGATGTAAAGAGCTATTCTGGATCCTTTATTAGCTACTATTTTGGAATTCTGTGGCACGAGGTCTTATCCCTTTCCTTCTTTAGTTGCTGCTAGTGACTTTTTGCTGATTTGTTTCATGGTTTTTTTTCCCTTCATTTCATTGAGTACTTGAAGGGAGAGATTCTGTGCTTTTGCTCTATTCAGGTGATTCTACTCAAAAGTCTGCATTGTTTTTATAATCAGAAAAACATGCTATAAGGCTATTAAAACAAAAAGAAGATTTGGGTTATCTCTAGTTTCTAAACTAGCCATTCAGGGATGCTTTTTGAGTACATTAAAATTTGCCTGTATGAATAAGTTTAATAAGGGTACCCTTTTCAGCTTGGATGCTTATTTGAAAACAGATCAGGACAAATATAGAGAGAGAACAAGGTCGGACCATGTTTTCTCTCATTCCGCGAGCCTCACCTTCCCAGACAATTCTGAAACTGACCTCACAGAGGGCTTCAAACTATGTTTACATTTGCTCATTTGATTCTTCTTTTTATTATATCAATCCTAGCTAACATTTACCTTCTTTCAGTGTAGGAATTTTGCAGATTTCCTTTCAAAGTTTACTTTTTATTTTTGAATGTTGCTGTGAGAGAGAGGGTTATGTACAATCATTGCCCAGGGTTTTCTCATACAAGAAACATCAGCATTTAGGTTTGTTTGTGTTTCCACAACAATAAAACTCATATGATGAGCCTATATAACGAACCCATATGGCGCACCTAAGTACATCTTTACAGTTCGGAGACCGACTGCTGGTTCTGACTCAGTCAAGGTTATTGGTGGAGCTCTAAAGGACAATAACACTTGGGATGATTTTTGGAATGTTCTGGTCCTGAATATTTGATTTTCAAGTTAATGTTTCAAACTTACAGATCTTGTCTATTTGTCCAAATTTTGAGTTTCAAATAAAATTTCTATAATCTTACACTTTGAAAATATGTAACATATTTCAGAAATTTTGGAACTTTATAGTATTGAGGAATTTACTCCAACGGGATGTGGGAGTTAGCTTTGGCTTACCTTGGTAAACAAAAATATCTGGAGTGGTTCAATTGACAGAGAAAGTTGAAATGGTTTGAAAAGCTGAACTTTTTATGAGTGACCAGAAATAAATAATAATAATAACAACAGAACACTTCTGGGTCATGGGGTGATAAACTCTATTGTGAATATGAAGCATATCTCTATTTTCCCTTGAAGAAAGTTAATGTCCATTTCAGTCCCTATCCATAACCTCAATCCTGTTAGGATTTTCCTATTTCCCAGGGTTCTGCCAAGGTCTTCAAGAATTCAGCCCACATAGGCCCTCCAGGAAGCATATTTCTGGGCTGGAGTTGGTGCATGGGAATCCCTGCTGTCCCCCTTGTCCCAAATGAACTGCATGGCCGTGTCCTCCCTGTAGTCTTGCCACCTCCCCTGAGTCCCGAGACGCTGAGCATGGATCCTGTTTTTTTTGAGGCCCCATAGACATCTCTAATCATTGAATTTTTTTCTCCTCCCCCTAGTCATGGAAAATATCTTCATAGTCTATGGAGAATCTTCTCTACTCTTGTTTTTGGCCAAGACCCTTTGTCTCTGCACAAAGATCTCCATCCTCCTACATCCTTCTTGATGCTAAACACACCAAAGGCTCATGCTTTGGGGAAGAATCAGCCAGGAATGCCTGTGTGCTACTTCCTGATCTGTTTGAATGTTCTTCCAGAATGTTCAGTCAGGGCTCTACCAGAGAAACAGAACCAGTAGGATACACGTGTATCCTGACAACACTACTCTCTGCCGCTGCCCGCCTCCTTCTGGGGGCCTCCAATTCATTGCTGTCTCCAAGGAATTGGCTATGTGATTGTAGGTTCTGCCTGAGCAAGCCAAAATTTGTAGGGCAGGCTGGCAGGCTAGAAAACTTTTAGGTGGAAAGTGCTGCTGCAATCTACCGGCAGATTTCTTCTTCCTCAGGGAAACCTCAGTTTTGTTCTTAAGGGCTTTCAACTGATTGGATGAGGCTCACCCACATTATCAAGGATAATCTACTTTACTTAAAGTCACCTGATCATAGCTGTTAACTACAGCTACAAAATACCTGCACAGTAACACTTAGTTTAGCATTAGGTTGGATAACTGGGTACTCCAGCCCATCCAAGTTGACACGTAGCACTAACTGTCACGAATAGTGAGGGGAGGGTGAGAAAGGGGAAGGACAAAGTATCAATGGTGGGGTGGCCAAATCACTCCTTAGAATTTAATAACGTTAAAAATATCTTGCTGCTCCTCTGCAGGCGTGACCAACACTGAGAGCAGTCACATTACATAATTCAGCAAGCGAGTTCCTTGGAAACACTCCACCGTGGAACTGCACTCGAAGGTGTTCTGTGGGCAGCTCTGAACGCTAGGTCTTCCCGTTGGTGATGCATAATGCATATCACCATATTGAAAACCCTGAGAAATCCCACAGCAAAGAAACTTGTTTATCTTTATTTTTAATTAGGCTTTTCCCAAACTCATTTGACCATGACACCTTTCTTTTCTTTTTCCACGTAACACCTATCAGCAGGGCATGCTTAGGGTAAGGCTGGCTTAATCTCCTCTTCCTGAAGTAATAGAGCCGGTCCTCTTGGATACTGCTGAGGCTTCACTGATAACATAAGAGCAGCATTTTCAATCACTCACTGCACATAAATGTTGTTTCCTTTCCTGGTGTTCACGAAAAGCACAAGATTGGCTGACACAGGAAAGTAGAACTCTGTGGCTTCTGTCTTGTGTCTATGAAAAAACCTCTTAAGAGATGAAGAATTCAAAATGGGTTTTATCAAATCTTTGAGCAAAATAGTCTCTAGGAAAGTGCTGCTTTGCATGTCACACGACACACCACCAGGTACCCTCAGGGGCATCAGAACCCTGTGGGATTCTCGGTCTTGCACACTTGGGCACTGGTACCCCAGGTGGCAGGGAGCAGTGATGCCAGTAACTGTGCCATTGATCTCATCCAACAACACATTCCTTAGCTCATTCTTGAGTGTGCACTGGGGGATAGGCCACAGCGTGCACACGTGTGTGGGGGTGTGTGTATGTTGGGGAGAGGGTGGGCATGCACACGGGAATAAATGAAGAGCTAATGGTTAAGTTAATGGACTATTTTTGTCAGGAGTTGATTTAGCAATACACCCCTGTGATTGTTAATTTCATGTGTCGACTTGACTGGGCCACAGATATACTCAGTCACTGGGTGAATGGATGAATGCTCGGATGTTTGGTTAGACATTATTCTGGGTGTGTCCGTCTGTGAGGGTGTTTCTGGATGAGATTAACATTGAAATTTGTGGCCTGAGTAAAGCAGACTGCCCTCCCCAAGGTGGGTAGGCATCATCCCATCCACGGAGGGCATGAGTGGAACAAAAAGGCTAAGAGAGGATGTGCTCTCTGGCTGTCTTTGAGCTGGAACCAGGCTCAGACTTAGACACTGTCATCTCTCCTAGTTCTCAGGCCTCAGACTTGGACTGAAATGTCCATCACTGGCTCTTCTGGTTCCCAGGCCTTTGGACCTGTTGGTTCTGTTTCTCTGGAGAACCCAGACTAACACAACCCCTCAAATAATGGTGTCCTAAAAAAGACAAGGGTTTACTTCTCTCTCATAATGACAATCTGTTGCTAGGCAGACTAGAGCTGGAATGGGGTTCCAAGGTGCCAGGGACCCAGGTTTGGCCATTCCTAAGGTATTTCTTTCATCTGCATCATCCAGAACAGCTCAATACCATGCCCTGTTCCAGCCAGAAAGGAGGAGAAATGATGCCAGGAAGGGTCCCCTCTCTTAAAGGATACAACTCAAAAGTTTTATATACCACCTACTAGACATCCCGTTGGCCAGAACGTGGTCATACGGCCACTTATAGCTTCAAGGAGGGGGAGGCTGAGAAAAATAATCCCTATTCTTGGTGGTCATGAAATGCAGCAAAAAATCAAGGGTCTTGCTCTGGAGAATGAGAGAGTGATTTTGGGGGACAACTAACCTTCTCTTCCACTGGGTTACATATTAAATAAAATGTGAAAAGACATTTATTAAGTCTTCAACGGTGGTACGGGTGTACCACAGGCCGTTAGTTCCAAGGACTGGACTAAGGGATTTGGATTCCGAGAGCTGAAAACCATGAGGTGACGTCTATACCTCTGAATAGATAGGAACCATCTCAGGAGACTAAACATTTGAGGTTGCTACTCACGACTGTTTTTAAAGTACTCCTTGAACTTTTATTTTTAACAGCAACTTAACTTATTGCATTATAATTACCCCTGAGCGAGCGGTGTCGGCTCCCCAATTACACTGTGTGCGCCCCGTTAGGGCGGGGACTCTGTTCCGTGCCTGACTCACGGGGGTGCTCGGTAAACACTGGCTGCATCCCGCGTGGGGAGCTGACATCTGGAAGAGTCGATCTGTAGGATACTCTCTCCCCACTCGCATTCCCACTTCCACCTCCAGGCTGTCCCGGACTCTGACCTTTTCTTGTGACTTAATTGGAAATGCTGGGGAGTGAATCTGCATAGCTGGGAACTATGTAACAGTCAGGGTATCACTTCTGCCTGAACATTATATTCCTTGTGGCAGTCACAAAGTCCTTTGCAGTTTCAAGAAACGGAGTCTACCTCTTCATGGGGTGGCGGTGGCAAGGTTCTGAAAAGAGCACGTGGGAAGTAGAGTTGCAGCTGCTTTTGGGAAGCACACTCTTTGCACACCAGCTACCAGGCTTGTCTGGAGGGCCGAGGAGCGCGATTCCTGGATTCACTGGGGACTTCTGGCAGGACCATGCCTGCTCGCCACGTTCTTCCAGAGGGGCCCGAGAAGAGCCGGGAGCTTTGACAAAAATCCCGGTCACACCCTCCCCAGCACCCTGACGAGCAGCATGGGGCAGCGGAAATCCCCCTCGCCTGGGAGTCAGGAGGCCTGTGATCTGATTGTAGTGTGACACAGGACAGGCCTCTTGACTCATGCGAGCCTCAGTTTCTCCTCTCTGAGAGATGAGAGGTTTGGATGAGGTCAGTTGTTTTCTAATCCTTGATAGCAGGGAATTCTTCTCTTTTTAAATTTGTATTAGTTTCAAACAAAAGTCTAGGCGGCACCCAATCTATGAACCAGAGAAAGGGCATCGATGGGACGTTGGGGGACGTCCGTGCCCACTCATCCTTCCCCACTTCCTTCTGGGCGAGTGGGGGGGGATTCTTCACCAACCATCAGAGCTCCTCAGAGCACCTTTGGAAAATCCTTGGACTGAGATGTTTTTAAGGGTCGCCAGGATGGGATTGGGCAAGAGAGGAGAGACCCGGCCCTCATGTCGCAGAGTATTTGCCGCTTCCTTCCCGCCCCATGTGTGGTTCCCCCACTGCCACCCCTCAGCCGTCTGACAGCGAAGTGTCTGCCAGGGGCTCCGGAGGAGGTAAAGTCCCACAAAACCCTGGGGAGAGCAGTGTTTGAGGAGCCCAGATATCTGCTGGTGTTATTTGAACTTGGGCCCCTTCCCAGCTTCCTGTCACTGGTGCCAGGCTAGTGTAGGGGAGAGAGGATTTCTCACTCACTGCAAGCTTCCTTCCTGGCTGAGGCGCCTGGAATAAAAGACAGATGGACGTGAGAAAAGTATACAAATTTATTTGATACCAGTTCTACGGTGAGTAGGAAGCCTTCGGAAATGAAGACCCCAGGCAACAGGGAAAAGAGTATTTTTATGGACAGTCATGCGGAAGTGTGATTGGAGGACAAAGGGTATGATCTGATGGTAATAAACTGGGGGGAGCTCTGCAAAGCCTGTTTGTTCAGATTCTTCTTGGACAGGTGTCTTTGAGGGCAAGGACATTCTTTTCCTCCAGGTATAGGGAGCACCCTGCTGGAATGAAGGTCTCAAGACCTGTTTTCATGGGAAGGGGAGCTGGGTTTTGTGGCTACTTCTGGGGATGAGGGGCAAGTGGGATTCTTTCTAGTTTCATGGTCTATTTCTGCTTTTTTCCTCTGTGGCCAAGGTGCCATATTTTGGGGTAACATGTCCTGAACCCCAGCATTAGCCTGGTCTGGGGGGAAGTTGGAGGACTAAGCAGAAAGGCCAGAGAACCACGGAGACTGTGGTCTCCATAGTTCTACCTTCCTGGCCTCTCCGTGAGTCTGGGGTCCACTCCCCCCTCAAGAGGAGAGGTGCCGGGTCTGCTCTCCACGTCCCTCCCCTTCTCGCATGCTCCATGCTCTGTCCACTTTTTCCATCTCCGGTGGTCCTCTGCACACCCCCTCTTCCCAGCCCACCCCCGCACACCCCCGCCTTTGCTCTCCCACACTTTCTGCCCCTATCTTTGTCTCTCCATCCAGTTCTCTCTTTAAAAAAAAAA
>VBSM01001979.1:20889102-20900170 GCA_008086735.1 Cheirogaleus medius | reverse complement strand
AGAGAAAGGGTCTTGCTCTGTCACCCAGGCTGGAGTGCAGTGGCATGATCACAGCTCTCTGCAACCTCAAACTCCTGGGCTCAATTAATCCTCCTGTCTCAGCCTCCCAAGTAGCTGGGAGCCATCACACCTGGCTAATTTTTTATGTTTTGTAGAGATGGGGTCTCTCTATACTTCCCAGGCTTGTCTTGAACTTCTGGCCTCAAGGAATCCTCCCCCATTGGCCTCCCAAGGTTCTGGGACCACAGGTGTGAGCCACTGTGCCCAGTGAACACTTAGCTCTTTATCTGCTTTCTGACATCCTGAGAGCCAGCTCTGGTTTCCCTGGGATCCAACAATTTCTAGAGGCCTTATAGGAGGAATGTGTCTCTGATCCCACGACACTATCATGTCTGTGTCCCCAACCCTCCCTAAATATACACTTCTTGGCATTTGAGGCCTTCCAATGCACCTTTGCAACCTTGCCTTTCACAATGGCCTCTTATCGCCTTGTCTTCTAGACACATCTGACTGCGAGTGGCACAGTGAGCATGCCCTGCATTTTTTGGTTTCTCTGCCTTCACACGCGAAGCTGTCCCTTTCCTCCTGCATTGCACCTTCCCAAGTGCCACTTGGTGGAATGTCCCCTGTGAAGTCTATACTAATCTCACCCTCCATAGAAGCCCATAGCCCTTGTCTTTTTCATGTCCCTTACCTCACTATACCCCTTCCCCAACTCCTGTCCTTTGGGGAGGGCAGACAGACCCTAGCTTTGGATCTCAGGAGTATGACTACCACCTTCGGGGCCCTGTGCCAGTTAAATCCCTTCCACTCGCCAGTGACAGAATCTCCAACTCACACAGGCACCAGCAATGAAGGAGGGAGTTTATTGGTTCAAATAACTTCCAGGGATGTTTGTGTTCAGGTGCCCACCTCGCCTGCCACCACCAGGGCACCCCTCACCTGCCCTAGGTGGCGGAGTCTGCACCGCTCAGCCAGGTGCACATCCCTACGCTGCCTTATCACAATCTTTATGTTTTCATTTGCTCGAATCTCATTTGAACAACAAGATTACAGACACACTGGGAGCAGGGACAGGACCATCCTTGCATGCCCCCCTCCCACCTGATACAGCCCTGGAACCCTGGACAGCATGAGAGTGAACTGAGCATGGCATGCAGATCATTTCCAGGTCACTTCCCCGCTGTGTGACTTTATGGAGTTCTCCGACCTCTCTGAGCCTCAGTTTCCACGTTGACAAGTTGGGGCCAGAAAACACCTATTTCACAGGATTGTATTAATAAAACATAAGGAGATAACACATGTGGAAGCACCTCCCACTCTTCTCAGCTAAGCCCAGCCTGCTTTTCTTCCAGTTATATCACCTCAGTTAATTACAACCGAGGAAAGAAAGAAGCTTTCTCCCTCCTTATCTTGGTGACACTACCCTCTCCAGGCTACCCCCACCTCTTCTGTTGTTTGTTTTTGTTCTTCTTTGCCAGCTCCTCTTCCTTTTTGCCAACCTTTTAAAACCTGTGCATGTGAGAGGCAGTAAGTGTAGTGGTTAGCAGCACAGCGCGGGTCGGTCCTGGGTCGCTGTTAGACCGCTGGACAGGGTGTAACCTCAGGCAGGTTATTTAACCCCTCCGTAGCCCAGTTCTTCATCTGTACAGCAAGAAATCAAAACAGTACCACCCCATGGAGCTGGATTTAATGAGTTAATTTATGCAAAGCACTTACAACAGAACTTGATGGGGAGTAAGTGCTATAAAAACATGACTATTCCCATTTTAATATTCCAAACATCCTTCAGCATCAGGTCTAGTCCATTCTGCCTCCTTAAAACTTCTCGAATTTCATTCTGTAAACTTCTCTTCATCCCTCCTTCTAATTTCTGAGTTCAGCCCCTCATCATTTCGAGCATGGGATCCTCCCACATCCTCCTGATTGGGATCCCTCCCCTGCCTTGCCTTCCAATCTATTCTCTACACAAAAGTCTGATCGTATCTCTTCCTTGATTTCAATCTTCGAATGGCATCCCGTCATGATCAGAATAAGAAGTCTGGACTCCGGGGCATGCCACGTGAGGGGCTCCGTTATCTCTCCCAAGCTCACTTCTTTCGCCTGCTCTCTCTCTGCTGCCCCCTCATCTCTGCTGTCCTTCTCTCACCTCTGTGTCTAGGGTCTTCTTACTTCCTCTTTCTTCCTTCAGCAGCCGCTGGGCCCTGCTTTGGGCATCGCATGCTTACCGAGGCTCCTGAGGTGTCTAGTCCACAACTCCCCAGGGTGCTCTCGGTGCCTCACCCTGGGAATATCTGTCCACTGGTGGGAGCATGAACTATTTCCAGCCCCACGTGACATTCTGAAATTGTCTTCCTGCTTCCCAGTGGTTCTTCCCCAGCCACAGTGACCGTACCCAGGTGCAGACGGGAGGGAACCCCTCTGTAAATCACTGGATGTCTTCTGTGTGCAGCATTCTCTTCACTGGTACTCTGCACTGCAGAGTTAGCTGCTTCGGCTGCCCTGAGCTGTGACCTGTGTTTTCTTAATGAAGGGAAACTGGGCTCTGCCTCGTTCCTCCTCCCTGCACGGTGGTCCGAACAACCCCCAGGCAGTAAACTGAGGTTATCACAGGCCTCGCCTCTCTCGTTTCCCTTCTCTCAGCAATCAGTCCTGCACAGTCTGATGCTCAGTGTCTTAAAACTATTGTTTCATTTTGTCTGTCTTTTTTTTTTTTTTTCCCAAGCTTCTTTTTAAGGCAGGAGGGTAAATCTGGTCCCTGGTACTCTGTCATGGCCAGAAATAGTGCTACCTTTAATAGTTTTTTATCCTTCCAGGGACATTCTCTGCAGAAACAAGCATGTATCTCCTCTGCTTTCTACAAATGGTACCCTTTGCTACACACTGTTTTGCAGCTTATTTTTGTCACTTATTATTTTACAGATTGTTCCATATAGGTTGAGCTCATTCTTTCAAAGGCAGAGCCTGCACTCCTAAGCCCTGCTCTCTTCTGCCTCAGTGAGTGGCAGCTTCGTCATTACTGGTTATAACTGCTGCTCGGTAAGTAGTTGATGAGTTGAATAAATTATGTTGAAACTGCACCCAGGTGGCTGGACTCACAGGTTCTGATGACGAGAGGAAACAGGACTCTCCATGCTCAGCTTGGGGTCCTTTGCATTCCAGATTGTTCTGTCCCTTCCTTTTACTCCTCTGAAGAGGTTTTTCTCTCCTCCTGGTCCCTGGTTGACTGAGGCATAGTAATAGTTAAAACTCAGCTCTTGTCCCTTTCCTCCCATTTCATACAAATTCAATTTACGTGACAAAACCACATCCATTAGAAAAAGAGGCATATCAGTTCAGGGAAGCCCTGTATGGTGACATAGAAACGTGCCCGGCATTTAGAAGCCCAGCACATGCCTTTTCGATGAATTGGGTGTCCACTTGTGTCTTGTGTGATTATTATCTAGCCCCTCGTTATGGGTTGAACTGTATTCCCTCAAATTCATATTTTGAAACCTTAACCTCCAATGCGACTGTATTTAGGGGTAGGACCTTTGAAGAGATAATGAAGGTTAAATGAGGTCGTAAGGGTGGGACCCTAATCCAACATGCCTGCTGTCCTTATAAGAAAAGGAAGAGACGCCAGGGAAGCACACTCACAGAGGACAGGCCACGTGAGGGCACAGTGAGAAGATGGCCTGCAAGCCAGGGACAGAGGCCTCAGGACAAAGCAAAACTGCTGACACCTTGATCTTGGACTTCCAGCTTTCAGAACTGTGAGAAATAAATTTATGTTTTTTTTTAAGTCACCCAGTCTGTAATATTTTGTATGGTAACCCTAGCAAACTAATATTCCCTCCTATCCCATCGCTTCCTAAAGCCCCCGCCTCTTAATACTATTACATTGGGAATTAAGTTTCAACATGCGTTTCTGAGGGGACAGACATTCAAACCATGGCACCTGGATGAGCTAGTTCTCCCTTTGCCTCAGTTTCCTCATTTCTAAATACTCAAGGGATTGCTGGGTCATATAGTAAGGGAATATTTAACTTTATAGGAAATTGCCAAGATTTGCCAAAGTGCTATACTATTTTGCATTCCTACCAGCAAAGTATGAGCTTTCCAGTTGCTCCACATCCTTGCCACAGCTTGGTATTGTTTTCCTTTTTAATTGTAACTATTCTAGTGGTGGCAGTGGTATCTTGCAGTTTTATTAATAATTTGCATTTTCCTAATGACAGTGATATTGAGCATATTTTCATTTGTGTATTTGCCACTTGTATTTCTTTCTTGAAGTGTCTGTTCAAATCTTTTGCCTATTTTTAATTGAGTTACTATCTTATTATTGTGCTGTGTAAGAGTTCTTTATATATTCCAGATATAGCCTTTTGTCAGATATACGTGTTGCATCTATATTTTTTCTGTGTATGGCTTGCCTTTTCTTTCTTTTTATTTTTTTTAATGTTGTCTTTCAAAGAATAGGAGTCTTTAATTTTGAGCTAGTTCAATTTATCAATTTTTTTCTCCTAGAATATATACTTTTTGTGTACTAAGAATTCTTTGCCTTTACTAAGGTCATAAAATTTTTCTTCTGTTTTTTTTTTCTAGAGTTTTTTAGTTTAGCTTTTACATTTAGGCCTATGATCAATTTTAAGTTAAATTTTGTTCATAGCATAAAGCAAGTTTCAAGATTTATTTTTTTCCTTGTGGATATTCAATTGTCCTGGCAACATTTGTTGAAAATGTTTTCCCATTGGATTACCTTGGCATTTTTGTCAAAAATCAATTGACCGTATTTGAGTGGGCCTATTTCTGGACTCTTTATTCTGTTTTATTGATCTATATGTCTGTCTTATGTTAATAGCACACTGCCTTTATTACTAGAGCTTTATGATAAATCTTAAAATAGGGTAGTTCTTACGTTATTTTAGCATGTAGTGTAGGAGGTAGTCTAAGTCCTCCAACTTTGTTCTTCTCTTTTCAAAGTTGCTTTGGATATTTTAAGTTCTGAGCATTTACATACAAATTTTATTATCAGTCTCTCAATTTATGCTAAGGGAAAACCTGGTGGCATTGTAGTTGCGATTGTGTTTGAATCCCAATATGTTAGGAAGTATTGACGTCTTAACAATATTGAGTCTTCCGGTCCATAATTATTGCTCATATCATTTATTTAGGTCTTCTTTTATTTTTTTCAGTGAATATTTTGTTGTTTTTGGTGTAAAGTTTAGAATACAGTAGTCACCCAAATCTTTGATTTCACTTTCTGCAGTTGCAGTTACCCATAGTACAGTGTATTTTGAGAGAGAGAGAGAGGGAGGGAGGGAGGGAGACAGAGCATGGGTGCATGTGAGCACTTTCACATCACTTTTATTATAGTATATTGTTATAATTTATCCTATTTTATTTTTAGTTATTGCTGTTAATCTCTTACTGTATCTAATTTATAAATTACACTTTATCATAGGTATGTATGTATAGGAAAAAACATAGTATACATAGGGTTCAGTACTATCTGCGGTTTCAGAGGTCCACTGGGCATCGTGTCTAGGAATGTATCCCTCAAGGATAAGGTGGATTACTGTGTGTTTTGTTGAATTTACCCACAAGTGTTTTATGTTTTTTGATGCTGTTGTAAGTGGTATTTGTGCCAGCCAGTGATCCTTCCCTTCTGGTATTCCTGCCCTGGTTTGGTCCTTCCTACCCCATATTGTACCAGGGTTGATCTGAGATATGGCAGAAGTGATAGAATGCCACTTCTAAGACTAGGTTATTAAAGTCATCATGGCTTCTTCTTTGCTCTCTTTTGGGTTGCCTTCTCTAGAGGACAGGGGAGCAGCTCTATTGGAATGGCTAAGTGGGAAAGAACTATGAACACAACCTTTATCAATGAGGATTGATGTCTCCACCAACAAGAGGTGAATGAGTCATCTTGGAAGCGGACCCTCCAGGCCCAGTCAAGCCTTCAGAAGACAGCAGCCCTGGCTGACCTCTGGACTACAACTTCATGAGAGACCCTGGGCCTGATCACTCAAGGAACCCAGATTCCTGAATCTTAGAAACTGTGTGAGGTAATAAATGTTTGTTGTTTTAAGCTGTTAAGTTTTAGGGTAATTTGTTATGCAGCAATAGAGAACTAATATAGTATTTTAAAAAATTCAGGTTATCTTTTTCATTTCAATGTCCAATTCTTTGTTTCTAGCACATAGAAATTCTTATTTTTTGTTTTTCAAAAATATATTTTTATTTTTAATTATTATGGGTATATAATAGTTGTATATATTTATAGGGTACATGTGAT
Organism: Cheirogaleus medius; assembly: GCA_008086735.1. Classification (NCBI taxonomy): domain Eukaryota; kingdom Metazoa; phylum Chordata; class Mammalia; order Primates; family Cheirogaleidae; genus Cheirogaleus; species Cheirogaleus medius. The sequence goes on along the minus strand of VBSM01001979.1, from coordinate 20,893,890 downwards.
ATTTTGATACATGCATACAATATGAATGAATCCATATCAGGGTAATTGGGATATCCATCACCTTAAGCATTTATCATTTTTTTTGTTGGGGACATTCCAATTCTACTCTTTTAGTTGTTTTAAAGTACACCCTAACCTACCATTGATTAAAGTTGTGCCATCAAATATTGTTCATTCTATCTAAGTAAGTAACTATATTTTTGCAGCCCCATTTTATCCCCCCTTCCCACTACCCTTCCCAGGTTCTCTGTCTCCATAAGATCGATTGTTTTTAATATTTAGCTCCCACATGTGAGTGAGAACATGAGAGATTTGTCTTTCTGTGCTTGGCCTATTTCACTTAATATATAATGCACTCTAGTTCCATCCATGTCGTTGTAAATGGCAGGATCTCATTAATTTTATGGCTATATAATATGGCATTGTGTATATGTACCACAGTTTCTTTATCCATTCATCTGTTGGTGGACACTTATGTTGATTCCAATCTTGGCTATTCTGAGTAGTGCTGCAATAAACATGGGAGTGCAGATTTCTTTTTGATATACTGATTTCCTTTCTTTTGGATATATATCTAGTAGTGGGATCTAATGATCCTTTAGATTTCTGCGGTATTAGTTGTATTGTCTCCTTTTTCATCTCTGATTTTATTTATTTGGGTCTTCTTTCTTTTTTTTCTTAGTTAGTATGGCTAAAAGTTTGTCAATTTTGTTTATCTTTTCAAAAAAAACCAACCTTTCATTTTGTATTTTTTTGGTTTCAATTTCATTTATTTCTGTTCTGATCTTTATGATTTGTTCTACTAAATTTGGGTTTGGTTTGCTCTTGTTTTTCTAGCTCTTTAAGATGCATTGTTAGGTTGTTATTTTTAAACTTTTCTACTTTTCTGATGTAGGGACTTACTGCTATAAACTTTCTTCTTATTACTGCTTTTTCTGTATCCCATAGGTTTTGATATGTTGTGTTTTCACTTTCATTTGTTTCAAGAAATTTTTAAATTTCCTTTTTAATCTCTTTATTGACCCACTGGTCATTCAGGAGCTTATTGTTTAATTTCCATGTATTTATATAGTTTCTAATGTTCCTCTTATTATTGACTTCTGGTTTTATTCTATTATGGTCAGAAAAAATACTTGATATGATTTCAAGTGTTTTGAATTTTTTAAGACTTGTTTTGTGGCCTAACACATGGTCTATCCTTGAGAATGATCCATGAGCTGAGGAGAGGAATGTGAATTCTGCAGCTGTTGGATGAAACATTCTGTACATATCTATTAGGTCCATTTGGTCTATAGTGCAGATTAGGTCCAATGTTTTTCTGTTGATTTTCTGTCTGGATGATTTGTCCAATACCAAAAGTGGAGTGTTGAGGTCTCCAATGATTATTGTATTGGGGTCTATCTTTCTCTTTAGCTCTGAATTTGCTTTATATCTCTGGGTTGTGCAGTGTTGGGTGCATATACATTTAGAATTGTTATATCCTCTTGCAGAATTGACCCCTTTATCATTATATAATGACCTTCTTTATCTCTTTTTACAGTTTTTGTCTTGAAAGCTATTTTATCTGATAGAAGTATGGCTACTCCTGTGCTTTTCTGGTTTCGCTTTGCATGGAATATTGCTTTCCATCACTTTATTTTCAGTTTATGTGTGTCTTTATAGGGGAAGTGGGTTTCTTGTAGACAACATATTGTTGGGTCTTGTTTTTTATCCATTCAGCCACTCTGTGTCTTTTGATTGGAGAGTTTAGTCCATTTACATTCAATGTTATTATTGATAAGTAAGGACTTACTACTGCCATGTTGTTATTTGGTTTCGAGTTGTTTTGTGGTCCTTTCTTTCTTTCTTCTTTCCTTCCTATCTTCCTTTATTAAAAGTGATTTTCTCTGGTAGCAAGTTTTAATTTCTTGCTTTTTATTTTTTGTGTGTCTGTTGTAGGTTTTTTGATTTGAAGTTACCATGAAGCTTTCAAAAAACATATTGTAACCAATAATTTTAAACATATGACAACTTAACTCTGCTTAAAAACAAACAAATAAATAAGCAAAGAGAAATCTAACAAAAATTCTACACTTTAACTCTATCCCTCCCCCACATTTTTAACTTTTCATTATTTCCACTTTTATCTTTATGCTGCCTATCTTTCAAAAAGTTGTTGTAGTTATTATTTTTGATAGGTTTTTCCTTTAGTCTTCCTACTCAAGATATAAGTGGTTTATACACTGCAATTACAGAAATAGAGTATTCTGTATTTGAGTACTTATTGTTACCAGTGAGTTTTATAACTTCAGAGGATTTCTTATTGTTCACTAATGTCCTTTTCCTTCACATTGAAGAACTCCTTTTAGCATTTGTTGTAGGACAGGTCTGGTGTTGATGAAATTTCTCCGCTTTTGTTTGTCTGGGAAAGTCTTTATTTCTCCTTCATGTTTGAAGGCTATTTTTGTAGGATATAATGTTCTAGGGTTAAAGTTTCTTCCCTTCAGCACTTTGAATATGTCATGCAACTATCTCCCAGCATGTAAGGTTTCCACTGAGAAGTTTGCTGCCAGACATACTGGAAATTCTTGGTATGTTATTTTTTTCTTTTTTCTTGCTTCCCTTAGGACCTTTTCTTATCTGTTACCTTTGTGAGTTTGATTATTAAATGCTTTGATTTAGTCTTGTTTGGGTTAAATATGCTTGGTGTTCTATGACCTTCTTATGCCTGAATATTGATCTCTTTCTCTAGGTTTGGAAAGTTTTCTGTTATTTTTTCTTTGCATAAATTTTCTACCCCAATCTGTCTCTCTCTACCTCCTCTTTAAGGACAATAACTCTTAGATTTGCCCTTTTAAGACTATTTTCTAAATATTGTAGGCATGCTTCATTCTTTTTTATTTTCTCTCTTTTCTATTCTCACTGTGTATTTTCAAATTGCCTGCCTTTAAGCTCATGAATTTTTTCTTCTGCTTGATTAACTCTGTTGTTGAGAGACTCTGATGCATTTTTCTGTTTGTCAATTGAACCTTTCAGCTCCAGAATTTCTGCTTGATTTTTAAAAATTGTTTTAATCTCTTTGTTAAACTTCTCTGATAAGCTTCTGAACTCCTTCTCTGTGTTGTATTGAAGTTCATTAAACATCTTCAGGACAGCTATTTTGAATTCTTTGTCTGAAAGGTCACCTATTTCCAACACTCTGGGATTGGGCACTGGTACCTTATTTAGTTTGTTTGGTGAGGCCATGTTTTCCTGATGTTCTTGATGCTTGTGGCTGTTCATTGATGTCTGGGCATTCAAGAATTATGTATTTATTTTAACCTTCAAAGTCTGGGCTTGTTTGAGCCTGTCTTTCTTGAGAATGCTTTCCAGATTTTCAAGAAGAATTGGGTGTCATGACCTAAGTCTTTGGTCACTGCAGCCATATCAGCACTGGGGGTACCCCAAGCCTAGTAATGCTATGACTCTTGCAGACTCCTGGTGGTAATGCCTTGGTGGACTTGGGTAAGATATGGGAGAATTCCCTGGATTACCAGATAAAGTATCTCACTTTCTTCCTACAGTCTCTATGCTAGACTGCTGAAGTTGGGAGAGGAGTGACATGGGAAATCCCTCATGTACACCAGAGCTGGGACTATGCCAGGTCAAACCTAAAGCCAGCCCAGTCTTACCCAAAGGCCATGGTGACTGTTGCCCAGCTACTTCTGATGTTTATTCAAAGCCCAAGAGCTCTTTAGTCAGCAGGTGGTGGGTCCTTACCTTCAGGGCAATGGGTTTCCTTCTGGCCCAGGGTGGGTCTAGAAATGCCTTCCAGGAACTAGAGCCTGGAATCAGGGGCTTCAGGAGTCTGCTTGGTACTTACTTTACTGTTGAGCTAGTACCCAAGTTACAAGACAAAGTCCTCTGAATTCTTCCATTTCTTTTCTCTAAGTGGAAGAAGACTGCTTGAACTGCACTGCCTGGAGTTGGGGGAGGGTTGACACAGGCACTGGCTTGGCTGCTGCTGGTGTCTCACTGGGTCAGGTGCACCCCAAGTCCACCGGCTCTGAGCCAGCACAGCCACAGGAATTGCCCACGGACTGTGGCCTTTGTGGCCTGCCTGCATTATGAATTTATTCCAGGCCCTAGGCTGCTTTTTGTCAGCCACTGGTGGGGCTAATGGGAACTTGGGTTTCAAGATGCAGGATTTCCCTCTGGTTGGGCTGGTCTAAATGCTCCCTCCATGGGCACTGGCATAATTCTTTCCTGTGCTGTGTTCCCTTGTGACAGGGGGGTCCTGAATTCCAATGTGAAGTCCCACAATCACTTCATTTTCCCTCCGCTGTGTGCACAGATTCTCTCTCCACTTGGTGGGCTGGCACGGCACTGCCAGGAGATGGGGAGGGTGGCATAGGCAATGCAAGACTGTCTTTTCTGCCCTCTTCAGTGCTTCTTTCCTTGATATAATGTCAAAACCAGGTACTGTGATCACTGACCTGATTTTTGGTTCTTCTGAAGGTGCTTCCTTGCCTGGAGAGTTGTTGCATTTGTTGTTTATGTAGGAGGATGATCACTGGAGGTGTCTTTTCAGCCATCTCACTCCATCCCCCTTGCCCCACGTGTTGACCTCGCTCTCTGTCAAGGTTTGGAGTCCTATGTAGAAGCATCCAATTGGCCAGCCTGGCTTAGTTTCTCAGGCTGCTGAGGATGGGAGAGGGAACATCTGCACCCCAGGTTTTATAGGGAGATGCAGGCCCCTCCTTAGAATAGGGAGAATATTTAGATAGTGGCCACCCCGAAATGACAAATATCCACTGTGAAGGCATGCTG
>VBSM01001979.1:20869667-20887595 GCA_008086735.1 Cheirogaleus medius | reverse complement strand
ATCTCACTTAAATGTAGAATCCAAAAGAGTTGAACTCATAGGAACCGAAAGTAGAGTGGTGGTTGCCAGAGGCTAGAGGGTGGAGGAAATGGAGAGATGTTGGTCAAAGGGAACAAACTTCTAGTTATAAGATAAAAAAGTTCTGGAGAGCTAATGTTCCACATGGATGATGATGGATATGTTAATTAATTTGACTGTACTAATCATTACATGGTATGTACATGCATCATATCATTACATTGTATACCTTGAATATATTTAATTTTTATTTGACAATTAAATATTTTAAAACATTATTGTAGGTTATTCGACACCCCTCCCATTGAGAGGTGGGGGTCTATGTCTCCTCCCCTTGAGTCTGGTGACTACTTGGGCCAACTGAGTACTGCAGAAATAACACTACTCAACTCCTGCATGAGTCTAGGTCATAAAACAGCATGCAACTTCTGCCTAGGTTTCTTGGATGCTTGCTCTCAGAACCTAGCCATCATGTCATGAAACGTCTTACTCACAGGGAGAGGCCACATGTGCAGGCACTCTGGTCAACAGTGCCATCTGAGTCCAGTCTTTGGTCATCCCAGCCCAGGTGATAGAAGAAGCCATTTTGGAAGTGCATTCTCCAGGCTGCTGGTCCAGCTCCTAGATGTTTAAGTCTCCTCAGCTAAGGCCCCAGTTGGTGCTAGAGACAAGCCATTCAGCTATACTCTGTCTGAATTCCTGCCCATGGAATCTGGAAGCTTAATAAAATGATGTTTTTATGTCACTGAATCTTGGAGTAGCTTGTTACACAGCAAAAGTAACCAGAATGTCCAATGAGCTGTGGTTTACAGCAATAGAAGCATATGTGTGTATGTATTTAATGTGGCCAGAGATCCAGAGGTGGGCTCTTGTTGGTGCTAGTTCATTACTGGACAGTGCCATCCAGGACCCAGGTTATTTTCAAATGTCCACATTGCCATCTTTCATCTGTGGGCTTTTGTCCTCATGCTGGTTGCCTCCATAGGTTTGGCATAACTGCTGTCTCCAGGCATTGCATCCACATTCAAGTCAGGAAGAAGAAAGGACAAGCAGAGCCAGACTCTTCTGTATGGTTTTATTAGGAAAGCAAAAGCCTTCCCAGAAACCGTCAGATATTCACTTATGTCTCATCGGTCATAAGTGTGTCACATGGCCATCCTTAATGGGAAGGGAGGTCAAGAAAATGAGTATTTACCTAGGCACATTGCTGTCCTAAACACAGTCTGGGTTTGCTTAGCAAGCACACAGGGGAACATGAATACCATGTGGGGAACTACAGTGTCTGCCACATACCTCAATTGTTTTGCACGTGTTTTCTGGTTGGTTCAACAAAATGGTCAGTCTTTGACAGAGGCAACACCTGTTACTTCTCTGGAATACTCCTTAGCACCCAATACAGCGCTGAGAATGTCATTTCTGTTTGTTGTATTCACTTCTTGAAGAAAGAAGAGAAGAAAAGAGGACATTTTCTAGAGCAGAGGTCTTCACATTTTTTTCCTTGCATATCCCTTGAATGAATTTTGAAAGACAGTGTACCCCATTGGACATTTTTGACTGGATGTCCATAGTTTTTCATTACAATTTTACATAGTGGCAAAGGATATAATTTTTGGCATATATGACATCTAAAAATGAACCTATTACATTGCTCTTTTTAGAATTCCCAGTTGGCCAGGTGGCTCATGCCTGTAATCCCAGTGCTTTGGGAGGCTGAGGTGGGAGGATCCATTGAACTCAGGTGTTTGAGACCAGCCTGGGCAACATAGTGAGATCCTGTCTCTATAAAAAGAAAAAAAATTAGTTGGGCACAGCAGGCACATGCCTGCAGTCCTAGCTACTCAGGAGACTGAGGCAGGAGGATTGCTTAAGCCCAAGAGTTTGAGGCTGCTGTGAGCTATGATTGTGCCATTGCACTCCAGCCCAGGTGACAGTGAGACTCTACCTCAGGAAAAAAAAAGTCCCAGTGAAGACTAAATATCATAGTGACTTGATACTCCTACTTTTATTTAAAAATATACAAACAAGCTTTTCTTTAGTAGTCAGAAATTTTCCCATCATTCCTTTTTTCTCCTTGAACTTGTATTTTCATTCCATTTTCCCAATAGAATTTTATCCTAATGTAATATATTTTATGCTTGAAAGTGTTTTATTGATTTCTGTATCATGCTTCTCTGCAACAAAAATGTGCATATAAATTGAAATAACATTTTAAAACATTTCATGTGACTAAAAGGCTCTGAGTATTGAAAAATTTCTCCTGGATTGAATTATCATGAAAATTATTACTACTATACAATTGAGAAAAACCAACATAACTGTGTTATATATTTTGATATATAATTATTAAACACAAAAAGTGAAATTACATTGGAAATGTATCTGCTATGAGATGAGTAGTATTTTAAAAAATTATTTCATGTATCTGTGGGTGCATATTACTTATGCTAGAATGAGACAAGGTTTGGCATCAATTACAATCCTATATTTTGTTTATTAGGATGCAAGTGCTGAAAATGTTGCTCACATAAGTAGATGGAAATGCTGGGAATGTTGATACATTTGAGTTATTTGAGCTACTTCCAAGTCATATATTAAAAAATCACATAATGGTCTATCATCAAAAATTATTTTTAACGATCTATCAGCTTATAGCTCAATTAGGTCTTCCTTCGAGACCACAAAACTGGAAACCACTTGACTTGCAAAAGGATTTGTTATCCAGTCATTCTAGTTGTTCACTTGCAAATGGATTTGTTATTAGAGACATCCACAACCTCAGTATTTCTATTTATCTCTCTGTTGGAGTCCTGGAAGTTTATATTCCAGGATGTATCTTATTAAGGTTTGGATGACTGAGAACCATGCCTTTCTTTTGTGAAGTGGGAGAAGGGCTACATGGAAAGAGAAGGTAGGGAAGGAGCATTTGCCTGATGCCCTCGCTGCAAATGCAGGCAGATCAATTTTAGGAGCGTTTGTAGGAAAACTGAGGATCTGGAAATTGAACCTCACAAATCTATCGGTGCCCCCAAACCAAATCTGCTTGTACCCCCAGAGGTGTGAGTACCCCAGTTACACTGCTGCTCCAAAGGATGTTAAACTCATGGAAATGTTAACACTCTTGGAGGTGATGGATTTGCTTGGGCTTCCCTTCTAAAATAGTGGCTCTCACTTAGTGTGCTGTTCTGTGCTAAGTGTCCTGCAGGTACCATTTCACTGAGTCCTTAGAACAACCTTGAGAGGGAAGAATCATTATCCTTACTTTGCAGATGAGGATTGCAAGAGTTAAGGGAAGCGGCAAACAGCAAGTACCAAAGCTGTGGGATTGCAGAGCCAGAGCTCTTTAGTCTCCATGTTAAATTGTGCCCTGGCTCGAGGCACAGCGAACACGGCTCTTCATACCAGCTGTCGCCTGGACTGCTATTGCTGCCGTTTCCTTTTGTCTCCTTCTTGGCCAGTTTCTCAGAAGCAGTGGTTCTCAAACTTTGGCACGGCTCAGAATCATCCGGAGGCTTTGTTAATACGCAGATGGCTGGGTGGCACCTCCAGAGTTTCTGATTCCAAAGGTCTGGGGTGAGGCTGAGAATCTACATTTCTGAGAAGTCCCTAGGTCTGGGAACCACATTTTGAGGATCACTTCTCTAAAGCATGTTCAGCCTCGTAGGAGAGATTCCCATTTCTAATGCATTTAGGGACTGATATTTTTCTTTTAAATTTCTTTCAGGGCTAAGCTTTTTACCTGCTTGGACATGAGTATGCATAAATATGTACATTAAATGGATATTTCAACATCGGAAACAACTTTGGAAAAAATTTATGCTGCAAGAATTCTTACTGGAGATTTTTGGAGTGATTTTGTGCATGGGCATGCCCACATAAGGGGCAAATGGTATTTACATATTTTTATTTATTTGTTTATAGTTGGTGCACGGAGGCCCTCTGTGTCTTTGCCAAGTTCTTCCCTCTGTCTGGATGGAATGTCTTTACTCCCATTCTTTACCTATTGATTCGATCTTCAGGACTCTTTTCAAGGTAATATCTTCTCTTTAAAGTTTCCTGGCCGAGTTAGGTCTCTTTCTAGAACTCCTCTACCCTGCATAGCATTTTACAGGCACGATCTGCTTACACATTATCTCTCACACTGGATAAATTCAATGCTAGTCAGTGTACAATAAATAATAACAATTAGCTGACATGTCATGAGTGCTTACTATATGGTAGGCATTTGCTAAACACCTTACATATACTATTTCATAAAGTCCTTATGACAACCTTATGAGTTAGATACTATTATCATCCCTACTTTACAGTTGAGGAAACTGTGGCATGGAAAGGTAAGTTAGCCAAGGGCTCATAGCTATTCAGGAGCATTTCTTTGTTATAGCCCCTGGGGCCCTGGACTGACCCTCAGGCTTATAACTGCTAAATACTGATCTATCAGCCCATGAAGCTCACTGATATTGAGGCACATAATTTGTATCAAGAGAACGCTAGTCCACCAGTTTGTGTTGTGAGAAGTGCCAAGGGGAATGGACACTCTGGGCAGTGCATTCTCTGTCTATGGCAGATTTCTTAGGGAGCCAAAGTGTGGCCTCCATTTGGCTGGCCAGCACAAGGTCACACCAGGGAATTAGTAACATAGGTCTTGGGTTAATACGATCTATTGCTGCAGCCAGGATGTTGCTGGGAGCAGTAGGGCAAGTCCTTGGGCACTACAGCTTCGTGGATGAGAGCAGGGCCCATGCAGCTAGACTGGATAGGTTCACATTCCAGCTCTGCACTTACTAGCTGTGTGGCCTGCAAGTTACTCACTTGCCATCTGTTGCCCAGTACCTGTTTCCTCATGTGAACAATGATGTTGATAATAATGGAACCTATCTCATAGGCTTGTTGGGAGAGCTCAATTCATTAGCATAAGTTAAGAACTCAGGAGAGTGTTAAGTCCATGACAAGAACTGTGTAAATGCTACTTGTTGTTGTGACTATAGCACTGCATCTCCTGTGCCCAGCACAAGCCTCGCACCTAGTAGGTGCTCAATGCATATTTTTGAATGAATGAATGAATGATTACTTTGACTACAACTTTGTAAGACTTTACCAAAGTTTACTTGAGAACATGGGGCTTTAGATCTTTATTTTGACAATGACTTACAGTAAATAAATACATTTCAAATTAAGATACAGTACACACACACCCTCACACACACTTCATGAAAGAATATTTACCATTACTACATGTGATGCATTTTTTAATTTTCTATTCTATGCTACTTTATTTTTTAAAACAGGATGGTAACCCACTAGTTGATTTTTACCACTTAGTAAGGAGTCAGGGCTGGCATTTTGATAAACAGCTGCCTTAAGAGACTTTTTCCCTTTGGTAGACACTTTCCATCTATAGATATGTTAATATTTCCAGGCAGTGTTTTGCATATTTTTGCTTGGACTTTAAAAGATATACTGTTCCTCTCATTTTCACATTCTTGGGCTCTGTGTCCAGGTCAGCAGAGACTGTTTCTCATCCCTCCTGTGCTGTGGTTGGATGCATCTCATGGCTTGGGCTGGCCTTGAGGTCTGCAGTTCTCTCCAGGGCCCCATGAATGTGACTCTTCTTCCATCAAGTTCCAATTTTCCAGGGCTGGTTAGACAAGAGCTGTGGCTTGAAAATAACTGCCTCAAGGTCTTGTGCCTCTTTGGCAAAGTTCATACTTGTCTAAGGACATGTAGTCCTCTCTTTAAGGTCTCTTGGTCTTCATTATAACACTTTGCCTAAGCATGACCGGCACCTGGTGTGGAGATGGTCTTAGTCTTTCCTCGTCCCTCGGGCCACCCAGATGTAATTCACCACCACTCCTCCTCCTGCCATGGGCTGCTGGCTCATGGGCCCCAATTCTGTGCAAGGGAAGCCTTTGGCTGCACGTAACCTGAATTTCTGAGTTTTCTGCAACTGGCAAGGGTGATTAGGGAAATAATGTGTTCTGCTGTTGGAAAACTGTGATGCAGTAGATGGGCTTCGGTAGCCGAGGGAGAGGCTGGGTGGAGCGTGTCCTGATGTGGGTTTAGAACTGTATAGGCTCTCGACAGAGGGGTCCTCTAAAACCAGACTGGACCAAGTTCCATCAGCCACCCAGGAATGTGTTCCCCTTTCTCTGGTGCATTTTAAGAACAGAATCCCTTGGACATTTCCTATAGCCACCAGCTTGGTTCTTTTCAAGGCTTGCATGTAAATATCACATGTGATACCAGTTCAAGTCAAAGGAGGGGGAGGAAAAGCTTGCAGGGCCGGGGGAAGTCTCCATTGTCTCAGGTAACTCTTAGTGTGACAATAATAATACTCATAACTTCTGCTACTATTTATTGAACAGCTCCAAGCTTTGACATCTTTGGATTCTGTGTTCTGATTCAAACTGGTGGCTGTATCTCTGCTTTATTGCTCCTGGTCTCCCATGGCCTCCATTCAACTTTTTTGTTTAAGCATGTTCAACTCTATTCCATTGTTTCTTTGAAGTGCAAAAGCCAGTCTTAAACCACATCAACAGGGTCATGGTTTGACGTTCATGTCAAAATATCAGCAGTGCCATAATGTAGGGCTCTTGTTTTTCTCTGCCTTAGGAAGGTGAATACTTCCGTCTGTCTTCCCATACTCCTTTTGTCCCTCCATCTCTTTTAAAAAATGTTGGAGTGTCAGTATATTCCCCCTAAAGACTCAGTAATGCAGACTCCTATGATTTGCCGATTTTGCGTGTGTTCACATTTCTTGAGTATTCCCTAGTCTATTTGTTGTCGATAGTTATTTTTGCAAAGTCTTCATTACTTCCTAATTGTTTAAAATGTGTTTCCTGGCTCCTTCCCTCTCTCTTTTCCTGTACTTTCCCTATTACAGCAGTGGGACTTTTGGATTTTATGGAGCAAAGGTTTAAAAAAAGACATGCAGGACAGGCAGGGGAACTCACGTAGGGTTGCTTTCTTTTAATTTTTCCCAAATAAAGACAACTACCATTCACTTTTACCATCATTTCATAAAATAAGTTATTCAGTGTGGTCCTAGAAACGTGTCAGTTGCCCTTGCAGAGATGATGTATTCTCATAGGAGCTTTCTGGTTCTTCTGGTCTGTTCCAGCTCTGCCTCCTCTGATTCCAGTTCACTGCAGCCTCTTGGGCACCTACTGTGTACTCAACACTGTAATGGACATAAAAGAAGGGTTGGACTCTCGCCTTTACCCTCAGGAATCCCACAGAGGGCAGCGGTGTAGGACTGTAAATTTTGGGTGTACCTTCCCACACGACTGTGAACTTATAGATAAAGATCATATCCTGTTGGTGTCTATGTGTTGCACGGCACCAGCCCAGTGTCTGATATATCACACATGCTCTGTCAATGCTTGCTCACTCAAACTGAATAATAGGCAGTACAAGGTCAAAGACATATAGATGTTTGGCTTAAGTCAGTCACGTGCCAACAGTGTATAATACTGGACTGTGAGTGGTAGGGTAGAGTGGGAAGGGGAGGGGGTCACTGCTGACTTAAGTTAGCGGGAACACTTTATGGGAGGAGATGGTGAGATTTGAGATGAGCCCTCAGGAATGAGTAGAATTTGGCATAAACTGGCGGTAACTAGTGAGGTCCTGTTGGAAAGCAGCTTGAGGCCCAGGTGACAATATGTAGGAAAGGCTCTGTCTTTGTTTTGCAAGCTCATCTTTCTTATTGGGAATTTATGGTAGCATGGGATGATGACAGACACCAAAGAGCCATTTAGGGCAATGGTTTGAAACTGGGAGGGGACATGTGGCAATGTTTGGAGGCATTTTTGGTTGTCAGGAGGGTGCTACTGGTATGTAATAGTGGCATATGGAAGAGGCCGGGGATGCTGCTAAACATTTCACAATGCACAGGACAGTCCCCGCCCCACCCCCAATAAAGAATTGGCTAGCCCCAAACACCAACAGGGCCATAGCTTAGAAACCCTGATTTAGGAACATTGATAAGAAAAACGAAATAACTGTGGTGTCATCGGTAACATTTCATGATTGCAAGTAGTGCCTGGAAGCCACGGCTGCAATTACAGGGTAACATTGGCCCCTGTCCTTCTCCCCAAGGAACTTTCCCAGCCATCTTCCTATTATACGTCTTCTTTTTGAATTGTGTTGCCATGTGTCTCTCTCCTCCCTTATCGCCTCCTCTTTTACTCAATTCCTCCAGTGGTTTGATTCAGTGGCCTCCTGCAAGTCAAGGCCTCAGGGCTACACAGGGAACTCTGAGAGCTTGTTTGAAAAGAATAGAATTTGGAGTTGAGCCCAGTGGTCTTGGCCCCAGGTACATCTTCACCTTTATGTCATCTAGGCTAGATGGTTAAGGCTCATGGCTTATGTGTTAATACTTATTCAGGGAGAAATTTTTGGCCTTGTCACAGTTCTGACTTGTTGAGTCCAAGTTAGGGTTATTTTTGCAAAAGCCTGAGAGCTGCGTTCGTTTACGTTAGGGGTGACAGCAGGGTACAGAGGTGAGTTTTCCAAAATACAGTCCCTGTGACATTAGTTTCCTATATGTTGTTAGGTATTCTCTGATATAAAGAGCTCAGAAAAAATACTTCAGTGGTCAATTATGTTTAGGACACTACTGGGTTAAACAGATATTTTATTGCAAGACTTCTTAGAGCCATATGGACACTTTGAATTTCCTAGAGGAAGAAGTAGTACACTGTATTCTCAAACTTAATTGACCATGGGACACATTTTGTAGAACACATATCAACAACTTAGTTTGGGAAACATTACAGTGGAAAGCATGGATTTTGGAGCTATGTCACCCTGACTTGAAATTTCTACCCTTCACCATTGAGTAACTTCTTTGCGCAAGGTACTTTACTTTTTGAAGCCTCAGTTTTCTCATCTGGAAAACATCATCATAGGCAAATAATACTTCACTCACAAAGTATTTGGTGTTCTCTCCCAGCCTTACACTTCTGTTGTTTCAGTCACATGGTTGTACAATTTGCTGTTGACATGAAAGTCTTTCCTACCGGGCTGAAATCACTAAGAGCCTGGATGGTATCTTATGATTTTTGTATTCCCAGTTCTTTCCCCAATTCCTGGCACATAAAGGCACTCAATAAAAGTAAACAGATGACTCAAATGGGTAATGTATGTAACACATCTTGTACAGTCTCAGTGAATGTTAGTTCTCACCTGGCTCTTTCTCTTATCCCTCCTCATTGGGTAGAAACTTATTGGAAGAGGCAGAAAGGAGGTGGACATGAAGTGATAGTGACTTTGACCTTGAAGAGTTGGTTGGCTAAAGGCTACATGCAAACCCATGCTTGAGGCATGTGATGGTTAGCTAGTATGTATCTGAGGCTCGCTTAAGGAAAGATACATAGAATTGCTACATTCGTTAGTTCTTATCTAGAGTATTCAATTTGGGGCATCAACTGTTAGGAGGGAGAAGACATTGGTTTCTCTAACACCCCAAACCTGGCTGCTCCCTGAAAGGACAAGGGGAGGGTAACGGAGACAGTCACAAGCTGATCATGGGCCCCTGGGCGGGTCCTGGAGCTTGTATGTCCCACATGATGATGAATGGGTAAGGAAACGGTGATGCTTACACCAGAGAGCGAATCGAGGCACATGTTAACTTTCTTCTTATGAGCAGCATGTTCTAAGGAAAAGGGCTTTGGACTATCGTGAGCAAACCTGAGTTTCAGTGCCCGTGTGACTGTGAGTGACAGTCCTGCCCCCTGGGCCCAAGTTTCCTGTTTCTGAAATGAAGGTTTGGGACTGGACGATATTTGCAGGTCTCTTTTGGTTGGATGAGGCGTAACTTTGAAACGCTGGAGGGCTGTGCTGGAGAAGAGTCTAGACTCCAGACATTTTCTTTGGATTTTGAAGGGCAGAACTCAGACCAGGGGTGGGAAGAGAAGGAGCCAGTGGCTGCTCAATGTCAAAAAGCCATTTCCGAGTGAGGGAGAATGTGAACAAGTCCTGTTTCCACAAGTACTACCAGAGCTACCTGCCTGGGCTGTTCTTGAGATGACCCTTAAGATTCTTGCCTTCAATTTTTAAATAACAAATGTTTTATTTTAGAATAATATTAGATTTGCAGAAAAATTGCCATGCAATACAGAGTGTTCCCATATACTCTATGGCGTGGTCTGAATGTTTGTGTCATTGCATATGTTGTGTCAAATGCATATGTTGAAATCCTACCCCCACAACATGATGGAATTAGGAGGTGGGGCCTTTTGGGAGGTGATAATGTCCTGAGGGTGGAGCCTTTATGACTGGGATTAGTGCTCTTATGAAACAGGCATAAGGGAGCTCATTCGCCCCTTCCACTATGTGAGGACACAGGACACAGCAAGAAGGCGCCATCAATGAACCAGGAAACCCAATGCCAAATCTGCCGGAACCTTGACCTTGAGCTTCCCAGCTTCCAGAACTAGGAAGTAAATTTTTCTCATTTGTAAACTACGCAGTCTATGCTATTTTGTTATAGCAGCCTGAATGGATAAGACATACATACAATTTCTGCTAGTATTAACATTTTACATTAGTATGGTGCATTCGTTACAATTGATGAGCCAACATTGGCAGGTTATAAAGTTCATGCTTTATTCAGAATTCCTTATTCCTTTTCATTGTCCTTTTTCTGTTCTGGGACCCACCCAGGATATCACACTATATTTAGGTTCCCCTCTGCTGTGACAATTTCTTAGACTTTCCTTGTTTTTGATGACCTTGACAGTTTTGAAGAATACTGGTCAGGTATTTTGTAGAATGCCCCTCAGTTGGAGTTTGTCTAATGTGTTTCACATGCTTAGATTGGAGGTGTGGGTTTGGGGGAAGAAGACCACACAGGCGAAATGCCCTTCTGCTCACGTCATATCAAGGGCACATACTGTCAACAGGACTTAGCAAGGTTGATGTTGACCTCGGCTGCCTGGCTGAGGGGGTGTTTGCCAGGTCTCTCCACTGTAAAGTTATTCTCCCACCCCGCCTTCCATCTTTCTATGCTGTGCTTTTTGGAGGGAAGTCACTATGTGCATGCAGCCCGCACTTGAGTGGGAAGCTATGCTCCGCTTCCTTGAGAGCAGTTCTCAGTTTTAAATGAAAAAAAAAATTATTTTGACTTTTGCTCGCCTCACAAGTCTCGCGCAGAGCCCGGAGCACATTGAGTGAGCCTGCTCTCATTTCTTTGTCAACATCAGACAGCTAATCAAAGCAGGGGGATTTACTTAAGCTAACAAATGATTATCTTTCCCTATAGAGGGGTTACCAGAGTGCTGAATTTGCTAATTTCTCTTTACTTCTCCCAAACAGGGATTTTGAGAGAGATGAGACAAACTTATCTTAAATGAGAACTGTGACTGAAGAACCTGCCAGCCTGGGGGGGGAGGTGGGCAGCCACTTACCAAAAATGGGGCGGGGGTGGGGGGCTGATGCAGAACTGAAGCAGCCTGAAAGGAAGCAACTTGTGGTTAGGAGGGAATTAACTGGGGGCTTTGTTCTCTTCAATTCTAATTGAAATTTCTCAGCCTGTGCTATCCATCAGCATTTCTTCTCGATTACTGCTTGTGCCCTGCTAATCGGGGTTGTGAAGAAATGTTTATCCTGGAACAGTGGCTGGAAGGAAGGGCTGCTTGGAGTCTCTCTGGCCTTTTGTTCCCAACTTGCTGCCATTATCTTCCAAAGCAAGACTTTGCCAGTCTTGTTTTTCTCTGCTGTTCACATCTCAAGTTGAGCACTGGAAGAGGTGGCTTTGTGCCCAAGTCAGCCACTAACTCATTATGTGATCTTTGATCTCCTGTCTCCTTGTTTGCACAGTGGTGTGTTAGTTTAGACCAAAAGGATTAAGTTAGGCATTAGTGATGCTCAATCCCCTTTCATACCTTTGCCAGATGTTGCTAATTGATCACACCACTCTCACCTGCTGAGGACAGATGTGGCCTCAGAATCCTTCTTAACACAGTGCTCTAGGTATTAACTAGATATCAGTTGGAGTGGGCAAGCAAGTAAATGATTTACCATCCCTAGACTAGATACTCTTTTAGGGCCTTTTCAGTGCTACAATTCTAAGATTTTAAGATTCAGGTTCGCATGATTCATTCCATTATTCAATCAACAAGTATTTACATGTGTCAAGCATTGTGCTAGATGCTGAGTGTAAATTGGTGAAAAAAACAGACATGGTCCCTCCCTTTGTGGAGTTTACAGATCATAAGTGCTTTGATAAATATCATCTGTTGTATCCCAGTAACTCTTAGTACAGTGTGGGGTGATCAAAATCACCTGACCATAGGAGGGAACGGAAGCAGATTTTGTTAAACATCTTAGGCAAGTTTCAAATATATTATCCCATTTCATTTCACAACTGCCTTATAAATTATGTAATATTCACAATTTACGAATGAGAAAAAGCAAGGTGTACAGAATTGAGTTGCCCAGTGTGCAGAAGTGGTAGGTGGTAAAGCTGAGATTGGACCTTCAGTTGGTCTGATGCCAAAGGCAATGATATTTATACCCCACCTTACTCATGATGCCCAACCTTTCTGATCTTCAATAAAGAGGGAGTAGAAGATTAGATTCCATGCTGGGGAGAAGGGGGAAGGCTGGGACAGTGCAGTTGCCAACCTGTAGCTGCCAGAGCCTCTGGCTGAGCATGACGCTGCTCTCTGGGGCTGATGCAGCCAGTCAGCCCAGTTGAGCAGGATAATGGCTAGAATGACGATATAAACGAGGCCAGTCCAGAGGATGTGCCTCCTCCTGCACCCTTACATCATTTGTCATATCATATCAGCCTGATTTCTTCCTAGGCCTACCCTGGACCTGCAATGCAACCCATCCTCTCCCAGTTTTTACCAGCTGCTTAAAGCTCCAAGCTCTCTCCCCAAGCTTTTATGTTGCCTGGAGAGGAGTGTGCTACGGTTTCAAAGTTTTTGTCCTTCCAAAGTATTAACACATGTTGAAATGTAACCCCCAAGGCGATGGTATTAAGAGGTGGGGCCCTTGGGAGATCATTAGGCCAAGGAGGGCTCCATCCTCATGGATGGGATCAGTGCTTTTATAAGAGATGTTGGAGGGAACGCCTTAGTGCCTTTCTGCCCTTCCTTCTTTTCTGCCATGTGAAGATAGCGTTTATCCCTTTTTGTTCTTACCATGTGAGGACACAGCAAAAGGCTCCATCTTAGACCTCACCAGACACCAAATCTGCCGACATTTTGATCTTGGATTTCCCAGCCTCCAGAACTATGAAAAAGTAAATTTCTGTTGCTTATAAATTACTCAGTGTCATGTATTTTGTTATGGTGGCAAAAATGGACTGAGATAGAAATTGGTGCCAAAAAGTGGGGTGTTGATATAACAAATACAAGTGTGGCTTTGGAACTGGGTAATGGGTAAAGAATGGACCATAACTGGCTAATCTGGGAGGGCTCAGAGAAAAAGGAGAGCTGTAGAGAAAGCCTCAATCTTTTCTGAGATTACTTAAGTGGTTGTGATTGGAACATTAGTAGAAATAGGATCGGTAAAGGCAATTCTGGTGAGGTCTTAGATGGAAATAAGGAGCAAGGTATTGGAAACTGGAGGAAAGGCCTTCCTTGTTATAAAATGATAAAGAACTTGGCTGAATTGTGTCTATGTCCTAGTGTTTTGTGGAAGGCAGAACTTAAGAGTGGTGAGCTAGGATATTTGGTGGAAGAAATCTCTAAGCAAAGCGTTGAGAGTGCCACATGACTTCTCTTGATGCCTATGGTAAAACACGAGAAGACAGAAATGTAATAAAGATGGAATTTACAATCCAAAGGGAAGCAGAACTCAAAGACTTGAAAAATTCTCAGCCTAGCCATGTAAAGAATAAAAAAGCATGTTTGGGAGAAAACACCAAGTGTGCAGCCAATTGAACACTTGGTAAAGAGATTAGTATGGCTAGAAGGAAGCCAGATGCTATTCATCAGGGCAATGACAGAATGGCCCTGAGGGCATTTCAGAGATCTTCATGGCTGCCCCACCCACCATAGGCCCAGGGTACCAGGACCTTGAGGACAAGATGGTCTCAGAGAAGGAAGCCAGGGCACCAGTGGGACCTTGGAGCTCACTGCCCAGAGCCACCTCTCAAGTAGTTTCTACTCCATGTGTTCAGGTGCAGTGCGCTTTGGCCGCCCTGCTGTGGCTCAGGTGGGCCCAGGTTTGGCTCATGCTGCTCCTCTAGAAGGCACAAGCAGTAAACCGTGGCTGTGTCTGCATGGTGCCACCTCTGCAGGCACACAGAGTGCAAGAGCTGTGAAGGTGTGGCTACCGTCATGTAGATTTTAAAGGGTGCCTTGGAGAGGCTCAGGGTCCACACAGAGAACGGCCACAGGGGCAGGGCTCTAGCAGAGAACACTCACTGGAGAAATGCCTACTGGAGCCACGGGAGAGGGACCACCTCAGACAGCCCCCACTAAGGCAATGCTTAATGGAGTCGTGGGGGCAGGGCCACTCCCAAGACCCCAGACCTGTAGAGTCCCCAGTGTGCAATATTAGCCAGAGAGAGCCACGGGCACCAGACTCCAACCCCTGAGAGCAGCTGTGTGGGCTACACCCAGCGAGGCCATGGGGGTGGGGTGCCTGAGGCCTTGGGGGCCAAACCCCCACTCCAGTGTGTCCAGAAGGCAGGACATAGAGTCAAAGATTATTCTTCAGCCTCAAGATTTAGTGTTGTTTGCCTCACTGCGTTTTGAACTTACTTGGAACCTGTCACCCCTTTCTTCTTTCTCCCTTTTGAAATGACAATGTCTGTCTTGCACCTGTCCCACCTTTGTATTTTGTAAGTACATAACTTGTTTGATTCCACAGGTCTACAGCTGGAGAGCAATTTGCCTCAGCATGAGTCATGCCTTGAGTCTCACCTACATTTGACTTAGATGAGACTTTGGACTTTAGACTTTTGAGTTGGTGCTGGAATGAGTTAGGACTTTTGGTGCTATTGGTATGGAATGAGTATATTTTGCATTTAGGAAGGACATGAATTTTGGGGGCCAGGAATGGAACACTGTGGTTTAAATGCATGTGTTCCTCCAAAATTCACATGTTGGAACTTATACCCCAAGGTGATGGTATTAGAGTGTACGGCCTTTAGGAGGGGATTAGGTCATGAGGGCTTCACCCTTGTGAATGGGATTAATGCCCTTATGAAAGGACATTTTATCTCTTTTATCCCAAAAAAGCTAGGCCTTTTTTTTGCCCTTTGTCTCTTTTGCTATGTAAGGACATCAAGATGGTGCCGTCTCTGAGGAACAGGCCCTCACAATATACCAAACCTGTCGGTGCCTTGATCTTGGACGTCCTGGCCTCCCTGAACTGTGAGAAGTATATTTCTGCTATTTAGAAATTACTCAGTCTAAAGTATTTTGTTATATCAGCAGGAACAGACTAAGGCAGTGTGTCTAGGAAAGAGGAGGAGAAAGGCAAATGTTGGGCACAGTAGGGTTGAACTTGTCCCCTGGATACAGTTCCACTCCAAGCCTAGAGCCCTCTCAGGGCCCAAACGCACAGCCTGGCCCTGCTCTGTTCTTACATATAGCACAGAGTTTTCCATGAGAACTTTGCAATTTAGCTCCTGAATGCTCCTGAGGCTGATGTTCAGTGTTTAGAGGCCCAGAAAGTCCTCCTTGAGTATGTTCAAACTGGCTGAAATAAAGGACTTTCCTAGAAAAGTACCATAGAAGAAAATCCCCAAAGCTTCATCTGAGTATTTCCAGAGACCACAAAGGCCTCCTTTTCTTACAGAGAAGCTCTCCTTTTTTCTTTTCCAAACATTTCAGTGTACTATGAGAATCTCTCCTCCCTAATGAGCGAACTGAGCATCCCAAATGTTTGCAGTTATTCTTGTTTCAGTTTCCCTGAGAGTAAAGCCTGAATCCAGGACTTCCCCAGGTAGTTTATTTGGAAAGGGCGGTGGATGCCCCTCTATGACACACGCAGATCCGCTTGCAGTAATGAAGGGCGTATTCCCCAGCAGCTGTGAGTGCTGTGGCTGAGAGGACTCAGCTGTCAGCCCTCTCGGGATAGTCTTACTTGCAGACAGCTGCCTAGCTCAGGATCACACCCACTTCCTGGGTTGGCTACATCCAGCGGCTGATGGAGGTCATGATACAAATCTTTGGCCACTCTGATCCCTACTGAGGACAACTCGGAAGTGTCATCCCAGCTTCAAAACTCCTCAGAGGTCAGTGGAAGCCCTCAGTGGGACTGTATTCAGGCTCAGCTGCCCCGTCTGCCCAAGCCACCTCGTGCCCTATGCCCTCCACAGGTGTCGATTCTAAGAGCCCCCCTCCCATAATAAACCTCTGTGTGCTAACCTCCGTTTCAAACCCTGCTTCTCAGGGAAGATAACCTGTGACAGTGGGTGCCAGAGATGGTCTGGGAAAGCAGATGCTAGGCTGGGATTTTGGAGCTGCCTGGATCACCACTGCCTGGGTGGCACTGAGGACCGGGTTACAGGTGGTAGGCGGGGCACAGATAACCCCTTTACATGCCAGTGGGATGAGCTTTAATTCATGGTGACTTAGGTTGGTGTACCAGTGGAAAAGAATGGATTGGAGTTTTCTTTGTGGGAAGGTTTTAAACTTCGATATTTTTATTGAATAATTTGATTTAGTTTCCTTAATAAGAATAGAACAACAGTTCAGTCTCTTTAATAGATGTAATACTATTCAAGTTATCTATTTCTTTTTGAGTGAATTTTGGTATTTTGGGTCTTTTGAGGAATTTTTCCATTTCAACAAAGTTCATGAATTTATTGGCATGATGTTGTTCATAATATTTCCTTACTATCTTTTTAAGGTCTGTAGGATCTGTAGTGATGTTCATTCTTTCATACCTGATAATGGTATTTTTTTTTTTCTGATGAATCACTCTGGAGTTTTATTACTTTCATTGATCTTTTCAAAGAACCAGCTTTTGCTGATGTTGGATTGTTAATATTGATTTGTAGTTCTCAATTTCATTCATTTCTTTCCTTAACTTTATTGTTTCATTTCTTTAGATTATTTGGGGTTTAATTTGTTTCTTCTTTCTTAGGATGAGAAGCTTAGATTGTTAAATAAGACCTTTCTTCTTTTATACTATAAGCATTTAATGTTGTACATTTCCCTCCAAGACCCCCTTTAGCTATAATGTGTATAATGTGGGGTCTTTCTCTTTTTTTTTTTGGTTTTTTAGAGATGGGGCCTCACTCTGTTGTTCAGCCTCTCAAGTAGCTGGGACTACAGGTGCATGTCACAATGCCTGGCTTGTTTTCATTTTTATTCATTTCAGAATATTTTCTAATTTTCCTTGTGATTTCTTATTTGACTTGTACGTTATTTAGAAGTATATTTCCTACTTAATTTCCAAATATTTGGGGATTTTCCAGATATTTTACTGTTATTGATTTCTGGTTTAATTCCACTGTGGTCAGAGAACATTTTGTATGATTTCGATCTTCTTAAACATATTGAGACTTGTTTCATGGTCCAGAATAAAGTCTGTTTGGTGAATGCACTGTATATACTTATAAGGAATGTGTATTCTGCTATTGCTGGGTAGCTTGTTCAATAAATATCAATTAGGTCACGTTGGTTGACAGCATTGTTAAATTTTTCGATATTCCTACATTTTTAACCTACCACACTTTAATTTCAAGCAACATTATACCTCTCCACATATAGCATAAGAAACTTACAATAGCACTGCAGTGCTATTGTAGCACTGCACCCCCCAAATATGTCCATGTGTTAATCTCCAAACCTGTGATTATTACCTTATGTGGCAAAGAGTGAATAATTACCTTTTGTGGCAAAAGGTGTGATTAAGTTAAGGAACTTGAAGGGAGGAGCTTATCCTGGATTGTCTAGGTGGGCTTTAAATGCAATCACATGCATCTTTTTTTTTTTTTTT
>VBSM01001979.1:20809896-20869567 GCA_008086735.1 Cheirogaleus medius | reverse complement strand
GACAGACACACAAAGAAGGTCATATGAAGATGGAGGTAGAGATTGGAGGGATGCAGCTAGAAGCCAAGGAATGGCAGGACTTCCAGCCACCACCAGAAGCTAAGGAGAGAGGATCATGGAGTGGGTTCTGTCCCAGAGCCTAGGAGGCAGGGTGGCAGCACTGACATCCTGCTTTCAGACCTTTGGCCTCTGGGAGTGTGAGGGGATAAATTTCTGTTGTTAAGTCACCCAGAATTTTACACAGTTGGTTTCTAGATTTTTGTTTTGTTCCTTTAAATAATGTTAAATTTTGTCCTGGCACCAGTAAATTACTTGGAGTCAGCTGGATGCTTTTGAGGCTGCTGGAAAGCTTTATTAGGGTAGATGTAGAGCAGCCTTTAGGAATAACTTATTCCTGCTATTAAGGCAATCCCCTTCTGAGGATCCTTGCTAATGCCCCACGTATTGCTAGGATTTTCCTCCCTGGCTGGTTGGAACGTGAACTATTTTCTGACCTTTGGGTATTATTTTGGCTACTCTTCCTGTGGTTCCTTCCCCAGTCTCAGGTAATTTCCTCTTACAGATGTGCAGATCATTACTTAGGAAATTACTCTAGGAGAACTTTTTGCAGTAACTCTGTGCTAGTACTTTACACCAGTGGTCCCCAACCTTTCTGGCACCAGGGACCCATTTCATGGAAGACAAATTTTCCATGGACCAAAGGTGGGTGGGTGTCATGGGTTGGGGTGTGTGTGTGATGCAGAGCTCAGGTGGTGATACCCGGCTTGTTTCCTAACAGGCCACGGACGGATACTGGGATGTGGCCCAGGGACTGGGGACCACAGCTCTACACCACAAGTTCTAGCCGTGGGACCCTGAACTTTGATTTCTGTCTCCTGTGCTCAGAGAGACAGCCAGGCTCTGCCAGTGTCTTTCTTTTCCGGTTGTGGTCAGAGACAGCCTCTACGCAGCCAGCCGGGGCAAGAGGAGAATCAGCTTGTGCTTTTCTCAGTGATTGCGGTTCTGTATTGCCTGTAATCTGGTCTCCGAAGACTGATGTTTATGTGTTCCATTTGGTTTTTCAAGTCTTTTAAGGTGCGAGAGTAAATCTAGGTTCTTTCATTCCATCTTGTCCAGAAGGACCAGCAGGTTTCTAAGAACTTTTAACAGGCTAATGACTCTTCGAGATGGGGATGCAGAACGCCGTGTTTCCCAAACTTATTTGATAAGGGAGGAAAATCACCTCGTAGGACAATACTTTAAGGCAGTCACTTCTGGAAGAACTAGCTGCACCAGACACAGGAAACACACTCTTCCCAGCCCCCCTGGGGAGGTCCGAGCTGCTTCGTTGGCTTCTGAACCAAAGTCGGATGCCCTCTGGGAGAGCAGACTTAGAAGGAAAGAAATAAAGGATGTCCCTGAGCCAGAAGAGCCAAACCTCGCTCCTTAGGCCCACCCTTGCAGCATCCCCCTGCCCGTGTGTCTTCCACGGGACTTCCACCCTCCCAGGGACAAAGAGCCTCTGGTGTTCCAGGCCTGGGCGAGGCCACAGTCATGGAGCTTCAGTCACCGCTCCACCTCTGCTCTGGCCACCTCCTTCCTGTGCTCACCTGGCTCCTGGCCACTGGGTTTTGTTACACTGGGTTTGCTCCTGTCACACACCCCACGCTCACCGCTGTGCCTTTTCAGTCTTACAGATGCTCTTGCTGCTGCTGCCACTGGACGTCCTTGGTAGCCACTACCCAGACCAAATAAGCCCTGACCCTGAAACAAACTCAGATGTCAGCACATTCAGCCGCCCCGGAGGGAGGGGGGTGGTGGGTTCTCAAACCTAGCAGTGGGAGACTCATCCAATCACAGGGACACCAACCAGTCTCCAGTGATGTCCATTATGAAAGGAGAGATGTGCTTCCACAGGGCAGAAACACCATCAAGTTTGGTTGAAAAATCCTGGCAAGTCTTGGTCAAGTTAGTGGCTAAGCTCTAGAACTCTGACTGCCTCATTATCCAAGGAATCGCTTACTATGAATACTAGCGCCAAGCATTTTACTTTTTCATTTCCAATTCATTTCCAGTCTTTTACATGGATGTACCGGAGCCCCACCCTTATGACCTCATTTAACCTGATAAGTCTTTTTTTTAAGTCTTAACTTAAAAAAAAACAACGAAGAAAGCTATTCACTTTTACCTAGCTTTTCCTCAATTTGCCCTGCCAAAGGAAACGGGGAGCTCCTCTCTGATAAAGATCTTTAAAAGGAGCATCCATTCATGAGCCTCATCCCAAACCCCTGGGCCAGATATGTTTAGGAATTCAGAGTTTTTTGGATTCTAAAAAGATGATGCAGTCTATATACCATAAATACCTTAATAGCCCTGCAGGTTCTGGGGCACAAAAGCAGATCAATATTTCATCAGTGAAATGTGTGAATATGCACATAAAATTGGACAAATGAGGACCATAAGTAGCCTCATATCAGGTCAGGGCAGGTTTGCTACCACATGAGTTTGTCCCAAGCTGATAAAAAACTTTTTTCATCTTTCAGAAGTTTTGAGTTTTGGGATTGCATTAGTCTGCCCGGGCTGTCATAACAAAATACCACTGACTGGGTGGCTTAAATGACAAATTTACTTCTCACAGTTCTGGAGGCCAGAAGTCCAAGATTAAGGTGCTGGCAAGGAAAGTTTCATTTTGGGGCTCTTTTCTTGCCTTGGCGATGGCCACCCTCTCCCTGTGAGCTCTGGGACCTCCTTCCTGTGTACCCACGGAGGTGGGGGAAGTGTGCTCTCTGCTGTCTCTTCTTATACGGATGCTAATTCCATTGTGTCAGAGCCCAGCCTTGTGACCTCATTTGACCCTAATTATTTCCGTAGGCCCCATCTCCAAATATAGCCACACTGGGGGGTAGAGCTTCAGCATATGAGTTTTGGGGGGACATAGGAATTATGTGTTTTTGTTTTGTTTTGTTTTTTGAGACATGAGTCTTGCTCTTTCACCCTGGCCAGAGTGCAGTGGTATCATCACAGCTCACAGCAACCTCAAACTCCTGGGAGCAAGCGATCCTCCTGCCTCAGCCTCCCTAGTAGCTGGGACTACAGGTGACCTATACACCTGGCTAATTTTTCTATTTTTTTGTAGAGATGGGGTCTCACTCTTGCTCAGGCTGGTCTTGAACTCTTGACCTCAAATGATCCTCCCAACAAAGCCTCCCAGAGTGCTAGGATTACAAGCATGAGCGCCTGGCCAGGAATTGTGAATAAGAGACTGTGAAAGTTTTTACATCGTGCTCACAACCAGTCCAGCCATACTGCTCTTTCTGTTTCCTGAAGCCCAACAGCTATTTTAGCTAGATAGTGCCTTTGCATGGGCGTGTCCCTGGTCCTAGAACATCCTGTCCTGGCATCCCTGACCCCCAACCCCACCTGGCTCTTCAATGGCTGGGGACATTCTTGCCTCCACTCTCACCTCACCTTGCCTAAAGTTGGCCTCTGCTAGTCATTTCATTTTCTTTGCAGTGCTTCTCTTCTGAACTAATCTTCTTAATTTATTTACTTGTCCTTCAGCTAGAATGAAATTTCCAGGAGAGCTGGGATCTTATCTTCTCCCCCATTGCATGCCCACAGCCTAAACCTGTGTCGGGTGCTTCACACATGATAATGGCTAATGGCCGGCAGGTCTGATTGGGCACTCCCATGGGACAGGCACTGGCCTTGGAGCTTTTCCTGTTATTTCATTTTTGTTTTTAAAGATTTACTGACTAAATTAAAAGGGAGAGCCCTTCCTACCCCCCGCCCTGCCCCCCGCCACATCCCTGACAAATGTGGCCATGTCTAGCTCTACCTCGACAGGAAACCTGCAAGTTTTCTGGCGAACACAATCCCTCTCTTTCTGTCCACCACACATTTACTGCCAGGGACCCACGTTTCACATGCAGACATAACTCACCTGCTATTGATCCCCTTCTTACCAATGCTTAAAATTAACTGGGTGGGGTTTTTTTTATACCAACTTTACAGCTTTCTTTGTAAAGTTTATTATAGTAGCTTCACCGAAAAAGGAAGTTTCTGAACTAGGTTGCAATGTTGCTGAAACGCCCCTCATTGGGCTGATCCTAAATATGAGCTCCTTGGCAGTAACTTTCATTCATTCAACTTGATCACCAGATATTCACTGGGCATGAAACATGTGCCAGGCAAAGTGCTGGGGACAATGTCCAATAAGACAGGTACCACCCTGGACCCCACATGCTTACATTTTAGAGGAGTTTCATGGTTCTTCTGCACATCTCATGTGCCAGTGCCTGATTGGGCATTCATTCATTCATTCATTCACTGGTTAAGCCATTCACCAATATGTACTGAGTACTGACCAGGTTCCAGGCACTGTGCCTGGTGTAGGGAAACAATAGTGAGTTGAAACATAACATACAGGACGGTGTGTATGGGGCAAGGGACACAGTCAAAAATCACACTAGTGATAAGGCCTATGAAGCTGTATGAGGGGATCTGATATAGTCTGGGAGTACCAGGAGGGGCTGACCTGATCAGAAAGGTGAGGAGGTGTTCACTAGACACAGGGGGGCTCTTTTCCAGACAGTGGGAACAGATGTGTCTGCCCTGAGGTGGGAGGAAGCTGTGATGTTCCGGGAACCAAGAGAAGGTGGCCAGGCAGCTGGCAGCCAGGGACAACGGGTGATCTAGTAGGTGCTCGTTTAACATCGGACAAACAGAAACATCTAACCGTGGCTTTTATTGAAACACTTTTTCTTCCCCAATGTAACTGGATCCGAGGCCTGCAGAGGGAGAGTGGAGACAGACATGCCAAGCGCCCTTTAAAGCTGACCGGGCGCAGGGCCCAGCACTCGGTGTCCTCGAGGGGCCGAGGGTTGGTGCTGGAGCTGACGCTGAGCGCCACAGGCTTGTAGATAAATACCGCCGGGTAATAGATTTTTATCCACTGCCTCCACTGAATCTCTTCCAATTGCAGTGGGGCGGCCGCTGGCACAAGTCAAACATTGATTCAGTTGCTGGCGGGAAGGGGCTTGGGGATGGAGGGGAAGGGCCATCGGCAGGGAGGAGGGAGGAAAGGGACAAGGGAAATTCTGGCAGGGAAAGAGAGATGGGGAGGCCCATTTAAGGGTTAAATCCTTCTGCCTGTGTCTCTGCCCCCTCGCTGCTGAGAGGCTGTATTTATAGATGGGATAATTGCAGAGGCTTTGAAAGCAGCTCTGAAGTGTGGGGCTGGTGGGTGGGGGTGGGGAGGCCTGGGTCCCACCTGCTCCTGGGAGCCGCCCCTCCCCCACCCTGCCTTCCTCCTCAGGCCTCCTAACAAATGCCAGTGCAGTGATGCTGAGTGTGCCTGCTAGCCATGTGCTCACCAGGTGCCTGGCACCGTGCTTGATAAGTATGTCACAACAGCCCTGCGAAGTGAGTACGACCACTTTCCCCAGCTCTTTCCCGATCACCCTAGAGAAAGTGGTCCCTACCACCTAAACCCCACCAGCAACTCTCTGGAACCTCCTCATGTTTTATTTCTTACATAGCATGATCACATGGAAAATTATCTTGTTTGTTTATTTTTTACTTGTTTATTTAATGTCCCATTTGTCTATCTTATTTGCTAAATGCCTGGCCTAGAATAGGCATTCAACAAATATTTGTTGCATAAATGAATGCTTATTTAAGAGACTAGGAAACTGAGGCTCGGAAGGCTGCAGCAATTCTCACTGTCACATGGTGAGTCAGTGGCCGAGCTAAAATTAGCATCCAGGTGTAATTATCTTTAGAGCTTAAGGTGTTAGCCCCGGACCAGGAGTCCCAAACTCAGACACACACAGGGCTCAGCCCACTAAGACGAATGAATGAAGAGGGCTGTGTGTGTGTCTGGATGGAGGAGGTCTCTTCGGGTTTAGGGTGCGGATGTTGTCTCTGGTGGGGGACTGGAGCTCCCTCCCTATCCTGGCTGAAGGGGCAGATGCTGTTCAGCTGTGGCTAATGGTTGCTGGATCTTTTGATTTTTTCAAGAAAAGCCAGAAATCTGGATTTTTGTGTGAAATTTCCTGGTTTTTAAATGCTGGCAACAAATCTACATTTCAAAAAACACCCCACACAAAGCACAGGCCAAACATAACACAGCTGCAGGCTGGATGGGGCCCACAGTTTGCAACCTCTGCCCTCGACTCATCCACTCTGTGCCGGAAAGCAACGTGAATAACACTTGCCTCCTCCAGGGACACTGCACTTCGGGGATTTCAAAGCCTTTCCTTACCTAACATTTCTTTTAATATTCACAATGTTCCAGGAGAGACATACAGAAGACCATTCGTTATGCCTGTTTTAGAGATTAGCAATGGAGACCCCAAGGGGCTCCTGTGAAGCCACAGGGTCTGGTAAGGGGCCCTCACCCACAGGCTTTTGCCCTCTGGCTGGTGTGTGGCCCTGCCTGGGACACCTCCCTCCCTGCCTTTCCTTCCTCCCGCTCCACTGGGGACATATGTGGTGGATGGGGATGAAGAAATCCCACTTCGTTCCACCCACCGATTTGGGGTGCTCCCAACAGGATTTATTGCCAGCTCCATGGAGTGTGTGTGCTGGTTCTTGTTTGGAGATGCAGTTATCAAAATATTGTCACGCTGAGTAATGATATAGCTCCGTCAACACACTTTAATTCTGATTAGGCTTTAACAGTCGTCTCCCAGCCCAAGGGAAGGGGAAAGTTTGGCTAGTCTGCAAGCTCCTGTATGTCACAGCACCCCCCACCATTCCAGCCTGGACAGGTGACAGACAATTGCCAAATGAGTGAATGAATGAATGAATGAATGAATCCCCAAGGCTCAGGGGATGAAGGGAACAGGGAAGAGGAGCTCTAAACTTAATATTAATAATGTCATGAACCATAGCTAACATTTTTGTGCCCTTATATATTCTGGACACTGTTTTAAGCCTTGTTCATGTCTGTATAGGTGATCTGTGTAGAATACTGACTGGCACTCTAAGTGCTTAGAACACATCACATGATAAGACTTAATTAATTTTCACTGAAACCCTGGGAGGGAGGCATTATCATCCCCTTTGTGCAGATAAGTAAACCAAGTCACTGGGAGGGTGAGCAACTTGCCAGGTAACCTTGCTAGCAGGTGGTGGCTGCAGGACTTGGACCCCAGCTGTGTGACCCCAGAGCTCATGGTTGTACCCATCAAAGAATGGGGGAACCCATCAAAGAGAGGGGGATTGCTAGAGGGGAGACAAGAACAGTGAGGAAGAGTCAAGAGAGGAAGGGTGCCTGTAGGAACCAGGCTGGGAAAGGCCAGCCAGTGGGGAATTCTGGGAGAAGAGGGGCAAGTGTACCCCAAGAGCCAGGACACAGTTCAGGGTGCACCCCTGCCCTGGGGCTGGTCCCATGTGAACATGATGGAAGCTGACAGGTTCAGGATTGAGTGGAAGGTTTCAGCTCTCTGAGCACCAGGTGGAAATTTGCCTGCAGCAAGACCAGAGGGTGATTTGTAAGCAGGGCCTGACCTCGGCTGCCAGCCAGGCCTTGTTCCCTCCACGCTTCTCCGCCGAGGCTGGCTGGGCCAGGGTCCCTGCTGAGACGGGTCAAAAGGGCTTAAAAACAGGCAAGAAACAAGAGGGCTGATCAATTTTTTCTCAGTGAACTTAATGCCCTGTGAAGAAAGTATGTAATTATATGAACTTAGGTGTATGGGGAGAGACCTATAGCTGTCCGTTTCTCTGTCTCTCTCACCACTATTACCTGTGGTGGTCTGGGGACATTTGCCAGTATGTGTCTCCACTGCTCATGGTTTTGGGGGAAGAAGATGGGAGGTGCAGATGCTTTCAAACATTTTTTTTTGCTCCATGGCCCATAGTAAGAAAAACCTTTGATATTGTCACATGACATACAAATACAAAATGGTGGCAGGAGCTATCATGTCCCACAGGGCAGGCCTAGGAGCTGGAGCTGCTGGTGGGCTCAGTGAAGGCCACATCAAAGCCCAGCCCTCACCTTCAGGGAGGCGGAGCTGGTGGTGTTAGGAGATCAGTTGAAGGCAGCAGTGGTCAGAGCCCTCTCATCGAGTAAGCCAGGCCAAGTGAATCTGAGGAGGTGTTTAAAATGGGATCAGGGTAGGCTAATTCTCCTTACCTATTTCTTAGTATATGGTGAACAAGTTTTTCCCAAAGAGTTGCAAGAACAAGACTGTTGGGGGCTTCTGGGAAAGATGTTTCTTTCCTAATAAGTGAGAAGTATGGGGAAAAAAGAAGCCATTTTTGCTGATCTTTTTTCTGAAATCCGGTTTTGGATACTGTTGTATGATAATGTGATGCTTGGAATATGGCAGCCATGTTGTAACCAAGAGGGGGAAGGTAATATAGTAAGGATGGTAAGGATTGATGGAGCTAGGTCCCAAGGACGTGGCTTAACTGCTATATTTACTCTGGGACCACCTACCTCTACTTCTTCCCTAGTAAGTAATAACTTTCCCTATAGTCTGAGCCACTGTTCCTTTGAGTGGAGGTAGTCTTAGCTGATTTAGAAGCATAAACTCCTGGGGCAGATTCCTGGGCTTTAGAAAGTCCAGACTTTTTGAACTGGCTCCTAGGACCACGATGGATGATTCAGGTCCATGAATTCTCTTGCTTCTTCTTTTGTGGGAAGGAAGCAGAAATAAAAGGGGTTCTGGTTAGTATGGGGGCCTCATAGTCTTAGCTCAGGATGCCTAGTCCTTGGTGTGTTTTGTTCTATTTGATTTCTTTGCTTATTTCCCCTTTTATATGAAAAAAATTCTTTGAAAATGAAACAAAACTCACTATCAATTTAATCAAGAAATGTCCTAGCCTAGTGCATTGGAAAAGCCACGTGTATAGAGCGGAATGCCCAAGGCCCATGGTGGGAAGGAAATGAGAAAGAGGACCTCAAAATCAATAACATTGACCATATAGCTATATATGCTAGACATAAAAACAAGTTAATTTCTAGACTCTCAATTTGGTAATCTATATATTTATCCTTATGCCAGTGTCATACATACTCTCTTGATTTCTGTAGCTTTGAAGTAACTTTTGAAATTGGGAAATGTGAAGTTGTCCAAACTTGTTATTTTTCAAGATTGTTTTGGCTATTTTAGATCCTTGAATTTCCGTATGAATTTTAGGATCAGCTTGTCAATTTCTGTAAAAAACAAAACAAAACATGGCTTAGATTTTAATAGGGATTATATTGAATCTGTAGATCAATTTGGGGAGTATTGACATCTTTACTATGTCTTAAGTCTTCTGATCCATGAACATGGGATGTCTTTCCATTTATAAAGTCTTCTTTAATTGATTTCAACAAAATTTTGTAAATTTTAGAGTAGAAGTTTTGCTCTTCTTTTTTTAAAGTTCATTTCTAAGTCTTTTTCTTTTTGATGCTATTGTAAATGGAATTTTCTTAATTTTATTTTTAGATTGTTAATCGTAAGTGTATAAAATACAATTGATTTTTGTATATTGACCTGGTATCCTGGAATCTTGTTGAACTCATTTATTTCTTCTGGTTAATTCTTAATAGATAAAGTTTTTTTTTCTTCCTTTATTCTACTTGTTTTTTTTGTGACAGAAGTCCAGTCTGAACCCATGCCTCCATGGGATATTGAATAATTTTACTTGATTCTACTAGTTTTTGATTTCTAAGTTTTCTGAGCCAAATTTGGCTCTACTGAAAATTTCTTTTTTAGGGTATTTTTGTGTGTGTGTGTGTGTGTGTGTTTCTTCTAGGTCTGCTCTATATCACCTTTTTGCATGGTATCCCAATGAACTTTAGTTCTGATGGGCAGAGTTTTCTGCCTTATTCAGTACTTTGCTAGGTACAGGCGGGAGAGCTAGGAATGAGAAATGTGAAACACTCCCTCTTGCCCTCAAAATTCTATGACTAATTCTTGAAGTCAGTGGGAGATGAGCCTTCTCCTTTGTATTTGGGTAGATTTACCTGTTGGATTCAGTTCTGTGAATATGGGAGAAGCTCATGGCTATCCCAAGACTTTGGCTGGACTAATAATGCTTGGACACCTGGAAAAGTAACTGGGACATAGTTGGGTCTCAAAAATGTTTTTTGAGTGTTGAATAAACAGTTTCTAGTCTTTGCCCTGGCACCAGCATTATCAGGGGCTATAATCAGTGATTTTTAAAATGGGAGGCAGTTCTAGGTTAGCTTAGGCAGTGGGACTCCCCACTGTAATAGATCCCACCTCAATAAGCTCATCTTTCTGTTGAGTGAACAAATGTTTATTGCTTTCTGAAAAGGTGCCAGAGACAGATGAGCCAATGAGTCTTGGTTCTTATGGAATTTAGAATTCAGAGGAGGAAACAGACATAAAATAAATAATTACAAGTGGCCAAATCCTGGGCACTGATGTCTTCTGTTTCCATGTGGCTTTTTATGTGACTTTTCTTGACAAAACAACACCTGTCATTTTGTCAGCTCCTTTCTTCTCCCTATTTCCTTCCCTTGGCTTTCTGTTACATCTTCACCTCCAGCCACCCTCTCCCTCTGCCTCTCATCTCATCGATCTGGGTAAGGACCAGGCATCAGTTTACTCTTCTTCCTATAACAGTAGCTTCCCGTGTCCTCCTCCCTGAAGAGCTCCAGGCAAGTGGCCAGCACAGGGCTTTTGTGAATCTTCATCTGTAAATCACTCTCTTGCCCTCATTTCCACCGATCAATTCTGTTCCTCATGTGGAGCACCCTTTGGTCAGGGTGGGCTCTGCAGACTACTTTCTGCCATCTGAAGGAATATTCTTGGGAGGGATGCTGTGGAAAAGCATCTTTTCAGGCTTAACTCTTCCTGAGTGAATTGCATGTGACTGAGTTCCCACCCTAGCAGGGAAAACATTTCTTATGTTTATTTCCACCACTCTCACCTTCACTGTCTTTAAGGGCATTGGGTGGCCAGATGCAGGGCCAGGAGCTGGAGATGTATGTAGCGATCAGTCGCAATCCCTGTTCTTGTCCTTTAGGGGAGACAGGATTTCCCTATCCCATGATAGGTAATGAGATATTATAGAATCATAGAATCTCAGGATTAGAGGGGAACTTATCATTTATTCTAATACTTTGCAAATTTCTTTGATCATGACACACAGCAAAAAATATATTTCATATCACAATCCAATGTGTATGTTATACATTATTCATACATATTTGTATATACACAAATATATGTCTGTATCTGTCATCTAATTATAATTTATCTTATAAAATTTTATAAAGCAATACCCTAATATGCTTAAATTTTCTATTCTATTTCATTTAAAAATGTTGACCCACACTCATGAAATTAATTATATGGCTCAATATTACATTTCACATTGACTTTTGGAAAATGCTATTCTAATCCAACAGTCTACCTGAAGCTTGCACTCTCTCCAGTTATCAAGTAGCTGTTTAGTCCTTGCTTGGATTTCTTTGGTGATGGGGAATGCAGTGTCTACCTAGGAAGCTTTGTCTGCCAAGAAGTTTTCCTCATAAGGATACTAAGTCTAGTCTTCCTCACAGATGAGTGATTCATTCTTCCAAGTGAAATATCCCTTCAAGTATTTCAAAATGGCAGTTGCCCTGCCCATGTGGTGTCCTTCTCCTTTTCCTGGTGGAGGGCCCTGGGCTTGGCTGGTTTATTTGAGGATGAATAAGTATTGATATTTTGGTTCATGCAGCTCTGAGCCAGCTTACCAACACAGGCAGCCCAGCTGCCACCGGGTGGTTGGCCTATAAATCACTGGGCCTTACCCCCACCCCCAACTCGATAGAGATGACGCGTCAAGAGCATCCTGTGTCAGTGATGAAGCATCTGGCCCCTCCTCTTCTCCCTCCCTCCCCAGCTCTGAACAAGGCCTCAGGAGCCAGAATTTAGGCTCTGATTCTTGTGTGCAGCTGCTGTGTCATTTGAAGAAGTCCAGAGACTCTTCTGCCTCAAAACAGCTTCTCTGGTGCCTATATTTTACCCCCCATTAGGGATTTAGTTTTTTAGGGCTGTGGTCCCCAACCCCTAGGCTGTGGACTGGTACCAGTCTGTGGCCTGTTAGGAACTGGGCCGCACAGCAGGAGGTGAGCGGGGGGCAGTAAGCAGAAGCTTCATCTGTATTTACAGCTGCTCCCCATCACTCGCATCACTGCCTGAGCTCCGTCCCCCGCCCCCACCCCAGTCCGTGGGAAAATTGTCTTCTATGAAACCAGTTTTTGTCCCTGGTGCCAAAAAGGTTGGGGACTGCTGCTTTAGGGTAAGCAGTGCCCTCCTTATGAGTTCTATTTTAGAAAGGTGGCAGCTTGGGAGAGTAGCATATTATTAAGTCTCTAAAATCTTGGTGTGAATAAACTTGTCAGATGCTTGCTCCCTGACCCAACGCCGTGCTTGTCAAGGTGCTCATCAATTCCAAAGAAACGCTGGAGGTGGCACTGTGTAGTGTCCAGTTCCTGAGCCTGGCTGTGCTTTCAGAGTCACCAGGGGAGGCTTTCGCTTAACTAGAAAAATGTTAATTTGATAACCATTGACACCCCACCTTCCATTCAAGGTAAATGTCACTCATACAATCTCATATTTAAAAGCAAATAAATCTCATATTTAAAACTATGTTTATGTGTATTAGGATAACAAAAGAAATTCCTCCTCGGTTTATCCACTTCTATCTTGAAAGGTACAGATTTTTTGGGTCTCTCCCTAAACCTACAGAGATAGAATCTTCTGGAATTTAGACCAGGACTCCTTTTAAAAAATCCTCATCAGGTGATTCCAAATGTGCAGGAGGTGTGGGCACTTGTGTAGTGGTGCGCTGATGTTTTTCAGTGATAGGCACCGTATTTGATTCATTTCTGCATTCCCATAGCTCCCTGTCCAGGACTTGGTGCATAGGAAGTATACAGTAGGTACTTAGTTAGTGATGTTTAAATTAAACTGGAACAGGCTGGGAGTTGAGCAGACCTGGATTTGAGTCAAGCTCTGCCACTTACCTGTGTACCTTGGGCAGGTGACTTCCTCCTTGTCTGGGAAATGGAGACGAGAATGCCCATGATAATGGGGTTATTTCAGAGCCAGGAGGATCTTTTCAGTGCCTTCCTTGCTTCCCGTT
Organism: Cheirogaleus medius; assembly: GCA_008086735.1. Classification (NCBI taxonomy): domain Eukaryota; kingdom Metazoa; phylum Chordata; class Mammalia; order Primates; family Cheirogaleidae; genus Cheirogaleus; species Cheirogaleus medius. The sequence continues at coordinate 20,856,490 of VBSM01001979.1, read as the reverse complement.
CCTTGGGCTGTCCAGGGAAGGAGAGGCAGTCCATCTGGGGACAGGGTCATTCCCAGAGGTTTTCTATCAGTTACTCAGGAGGCAACTCCAATCCCCTTTTGAGCACTGGCCTCACCCTGCTAGCCACAGGCCCGCCACGTCACTACGCTGCCTTTGGGCTGTGCAGACGAAAAGCTGAGCACATTGGTGGGGCCAGATCAGTCCCTTCTCTGCGTGCTTGTGGCTGGATTGATCGGATTCCTGCTTGACGGCTGCACATAGGGGACCAGCTGAAGCGAATTTCCAGCTCGACCTGCCCTAGATCCTAGGATTGTGGGGAGGGGGCATCGGAGAAAGCCGAGTGACCAATGGGGAGCTTGCAGAGGAAGGGAGGAGGGTCTTGGATGGGTGGCAGCAGTGGCAGGGGTATTTCCTGGGGGTGGCCCACCACCTTGATCTGGAGGGGAGGGAGCTATGGCCACCTTCCCATGGTCTCGCTGTGTCTTAATGGCACCTGCTTCCTCTGATCCTTTTCCATTCTAGTTTTAATGATTATCCTGTGAGTGTATTTTCATAAATATTTTATTGAACAGGAGACTTTGGAGTGCTTAGGGGCAGGGACTGCTCAGGCATCACTTCCCGTGGGTCTCGCATGCATGCTCGCCCTGTTGCCTCCCCTGTTGGAAGGGATTGAGCTTTTCCACGCCCCTGGGGCTTGTCTCACTTCAGGGACCTGGTTTCTGGTGGGATCCTGGGCTTCTATTCTTGGCATGGTGAGAGGTGAAAACCTGTGGAGCTCTGCTGCTCTGCATTTGATTAATTTGGGGCTCAGCTGCTCTAGGTTTTGAAGCTCCCTGAGTTTTAGTTTCTTTATCTGTAATATGGCATTACAATAGCTACTTTACCACGGCATAGGGATCCAACGAGAAAACCAGGGAAAGCACCTAATAGTAGCACCTAATAGGAACATAGTAGTTGCTTAATAAATGGTAGCTATTGTTGCTGTTATAATTTAAACATTTTTTTCTCCTCTATTCTGAGACCCATCCCCCATCCCCACCCCTACACCCATTTTAATGTATCTGGATCATGTTGTGTCTTAAAGTCAACATATACTTTTCAGGTATAGTGGTTTGCTCTCCCCTCAAGAGCTGTTATTAAACCGGTGATGACTTTTATAATGAAAGGTCTCTCAGAAAATGTGGTATCATGAGTTCTGTTCCTGATTCTCAGCTGGGAATATAGTAATTCCAAGGTTGGCCAATAATCTCTTTTTAAAAAGTGGGTGTTAAAATGTATTAGCAGCTAATTGGGCAAAATTAAGACAGCATTGAAGTGAGGCGGGGGAGTTGCAGAAAAGTAGGTAACTTTGCAAAGCATTTCATAGAAGGCAAAAATATTTTGGACTCTCTCTGATTAGGTATCTCCAGAGCTAGGTCTCTCATTCCGTTCTCTCCTGCTGCCCCTTATGTAGAGGAATCTCTCCTCCTACGGGGTTATCTGAGCTAGGAGCCCTATTAGAGTCTGCGGGACGAGGGTGTTTGCCCATTTGTGACATAGGGTGTCTTGGATCTCCCCACACAGATCAATCTACAAAATGCACTCAGTTTAAAAAAACCTAACAATTTAGGGCCTAATTTAATGATCTGGAAGACACCAGGAAATAGCGAACTGTGCTATACTTCTGGTGCATCATTTATATCCTTTCATTACTACTGTGTAAAGAATTTGGAGATGTCCTAAGTTTCTGTTTAGTTTTGTACATGTGTGTGCATGCATGTGTGCTGTGCCATTAGGGGACCTGACTGATGTCCCTGAGAAAATCTGCTACTGAAATCACTCCAGAGAATGAACACCGTGCTGCAGGCACCTAGCAGCCAAAGGAAACTTCCAGCTCCACCTTGGTTTCCAGGTGCTGGGCCGGGAGCAGAACACTTCTGGGGCCCTGCCTTTCATTCCCACATTCTTGTCAGCACAGGAAGTGGATGGCTGCTTTCACCAGAGTGAGGCAGTGTGAACCAAGGATAACACTATTGCTGAAGCCACCACCATTGGTGCGACTAGTAGCTAACATTCGTTGAATGCTTACTATGTGGCAGGGACTATGCTAAACCTGTCACTTGTGTTTCCCTGATTTGAGTCTCACAGCATTCTTATTAGAGAGACTCTATTCTCAATACCATTTTGCAAATAAGGAAAGATAATCAGAGAAGACTTGCCTTATGGTTCCCACGTATACCTGACTCTATACTGCAGAGTTCTCAGTTCTCTGCTAGAATCACTGCCTTCTGGTAGCCCTGGGGAAGTGTGCTGAGAATGGGGGAGGACGCGCTGGGAGGGCTCTCTGGGGTCCTGAGCTATGTTTGCCTGAGACACTGCTTATCTGTGTAGCCCCTGCCCACAACCTCCCTTCTGGGCTGCTCATTGCACAACTTGAAGGGCACAGTTCACATCTTGCTCTATGACAGGAGGTGGGAAACTTATAAAGGGGCCAGATAATGGTCTTTGTGGACCATACTGTCTCTGTCACAACTACTTAATTCTGTTGTTGTAGCATGAAAACAGCCATAGACAATTCTTAAATGAATGGGCATAGCTATGTTTCAATAAAACTTTATTTACAAAAACAGGTGGCAGGTTGGATCTGGCCCCACAGGCTGTAGATTCCTGGCCTCTGATTTGTGTCACTTGAGGCGGTGACATGCACAGAGACAATGTCCTGGAGGGATGCAACAGGGAGCCCTGCTTTTTGTTGGTTAGCTGGGTTGATTGACACTTGTGTGTGTGTGTGTGTGCCCATATGAATGAATCATGCTTTTTATTGAAACCATCTAAGTTTAATAATCTTTACAACAAAAGCAAACATTTCAGCATTGGCAGGACAGCTCTGCAGTTAGACAAGGGTAGTATGACTGCAGGGCCTGCTCTCGTTTCCCTGAGTTTCAGCGATCTTTGGGAGAGGGATGCTCACCCTGACAACCGTGGTCACCAAAACAGTGAATTCCAGGGAGGTGCTATTCCCCTGCTTAAACACGGGCCCCAGTGCAGACAAAGCTCTTTCCTTAGTCCTTTTCAATGCAGCCAAAATATATAGAAATTCAGGGCGTATGAGAGCATTCAGGGGAAACCGGAGGGAAATATGCACACAATAAAAGACATAGATATGTCCAGCTTACCACATATGGATTTCTGACCCTACATCAGCCAGCCTGTCTCTGCTAGTCTCAGGGTCTCTCCCCTTCCACATGCTCTTCTCATGCCTTCTAATGAAGTCCTGCTTCAGGCCTGAGGACCTCCTCTGTCCCTAGGTAATCAGTGGCATGTGGAGTTTGTCATTACGAATGACCTACATGGAGGACCTCATTTTCAACATACAAAGAGAGCCCAGGGCCATGACATGCTCATTAGCTTTAAATAAATAAAAAAAAGCTTATACATACTACAAAGAAAATAAAGATAGAATGAAAATCAGGTGTAGTCCTTGCATCCAGGGAAAACCACCGCACATTTGATGTGTCATTCCCCATGCCTTTCTCTGCAACAGGCTCAGGCCTTTCTTGGACCATAACTACAAACCCATGCAACAGTAATGGCAATGCAGCAACAGAAGGGTCATTTTGTCACAGCAGAATAAGCACTGGAAGCTGTTGATAAGAGGGTAGGAGGGGAGAGAAACTCAAGGGATGTGCAAGGTGCAGATGTGCAAGGATGTGCAAGGTGGCTGCAGCTTCCATTACCTTCTGGGTGTCGCGGCCTGGGTGCTTGGCTGGCAGCAGTGACAGGGAGCAGGAGGGATGGGCGTGCACGGCTGTCTGAGGTGTCCTTGCTCTCCCTAGCCTCGGAAGGGAGGTGGTAACTGTCCTGCAAATGGACACTGGCTGGGGGTGGGAGCTGGTGTCTCCTTCTCATTCTCTGCAGCTGTCCATCCACCCTGGTCAATGATGCTTGTCCATCACCACCGAGATCCAAGTCCAGCCATGTGCACGGGGAACATCTGCTCCCACAGCTGCAGGGCCCTGCAGTCCTGGAGCCAGAGTGTCTGCAGAAGCCAAATACGGGGCCAATGGTTGTGTATGTGTGTTTGTGGGTGGGGGCAGGATGGTGCAGAGTGGAGGACAGGGGTCTGGTATCATTATGGGCACTGCCTGTTACCCCCTGGGAAGCTGGCATAGCCAACCCATGGGACATTAGGGCTGCTGGGTCCTGGGGAGGGTCTGAGCAGAGGGAGGTGGGCAGTGACTCCTTAAGCTCAGCACGCTGCGGGTTGGGAATGGAGCATAGAATGTGCCTTTCTCCTGGTCTCCACACCGCGCGGCATCGGCAGTGTAGCAGGATGGGTTTCTCTTGCTACTCTATTGTGAGGGCTTTCTGGATGCAATGCCTCAGTGCCTCGGAGCCCAGCTGTTCACAGCAGGACCTGCTTCTGTCCCTCTCATTAGCTCCTCCAGAGCTGCATGGATAGCACCGGGGCTAGGAACCTCTGCTCTGGACTCACACAGAAGTGGGCTCAAATACAAGCTCCTTTGTGTACTGGCTGTGTGACCTTGAGCAAGAGATGAAACCTCTCTGTGCCTGTCTGTGTGCTTGAAAATGGGGATAACAATGTCTGTCTTTGGAGGCGTAGGAAGGAGTAGTTGAGTTAACGTACTTGAATAGCCCGGCCAGGTCTGTAGCTGTGAGCGGGTGTCGATTGCTTGCCTTCTCTCCTGGTTTCGTTCACAGCCATAGACTCGGTATCCAGGGCATCTGCCCTTCAGGGAAGGATCAAGGTCGGTGCTGCTAAGCTCTCTGTTAGATCTGGCCATAGCCACTCTCTGTTCACCCCGGCAGCCTATTTCCCAGGCCTCCCCGTGTGAGGGTGCTAATGTGTCGCATGGACGACAATGGCCTGTGTCCCTGGCTCTTGGCTCTGCCTGCGTGTCTGGAACCTTACCCCTGCGAAGCCCCTCCATCCCTGACGTCCTCTGGGAGGACGGGAGTACCTGATACCTCTGGGGTGTGGGGTCTTGAGGCATCATGTCAGAGCTGCTCAGCACCCTCCGGCTCTGCCGCCGTTCCCCAGAGCCAGCTGGGCCCTTTCCCTTGGCCAGGCTCCCCCACTGTTTCCCTGGGGGCACCACCAGCCTTCCTGTCATCGCTCACCAGGCCTGTCCGCCCCGTCTCTGAAGGCTTTGAGCCACCAGGGCTGCCGCCTGCATCTGTGGTGAAGCATGGAGTGGTGGGGGGTGAGGGTGAGGGCAGAGAATTCCCTCTCATGTATTTCTGGGTCACACTCTGATGGGAGGTGTTGTCCTAGAGTAGTCCTGCATCTGCCTTGTTCTCGTAGATTTCCCCTTGAGGGGTACAGCTTGCCCCACCCTCCAGACTCAGACCTGCTCCCCATGGGCAGTGGCTGGGAAGAGGCCTGAGAGCTTACCCAGGTTCATTTACCAGGTTCATCCTCCTTCCCGACCCTGGGCTTCCTAGGATGGCGAGATCTCCCAGGAAGATCCTCAGACCTGTCACAGAGAGGCTCTGGCAGGCCTGTTCCGCTGGGCTCCCCGCCAAGCCCAGATGCCCAGGCTCCCATGTGGAGGCCTCCTGCCCACATGATCATTCACCATGTGCTTAGAGACCATCACAGGTCACCTGGCCTTCTCTTTTACAAAATAATCAACCCTGTTTTCTATAACCATCCGCTTCCTAACTGTGTTTGCACTTTGCAATGCTTTTCGGATCCTTTCGAATCCCACTGTTTGGTTTGGTGAGCTCGTGGCGATGCCGACACTGCTTGTCCGCAAACCAGACTTCAAGCATTGAGGATATAGCCCCTGGGCTGGAATTCTGGTTTAGCTATTTACGGGATGGGCAGGCTTGGGAAATTTTAGTAACATCTGAAATCCTTAAAAAAGAGATACCAATCAGTTTGCCCCGATGGGCCTGAAGTTTTCACACAGGGCCAAGGGGCAGGTGAGGTCTGGTTGGCCCAGTTCCCTGTACCCGACTCACTAACAGAGTGATCTTTGTAGGGTAGAGACATCACTCCAATGCCAAAGCCACTTTATGTATTTCTTGAATTTCCCAGGTTACAGCCAAAGACTAGTTTACTCAGGTGGCAGAATCTGATCTATGGCTGTTATTTTCCCCTGGCTCTGCATTCCACAGTGAGAAACTCTCATGATGTGACTAGATGTCATTCTTTAGAGACTGGCCCTCTTGGAAATTCTATGAGCTCACAAGTATCCTTTAATAAATTCCTTTACGTCTTAAATTCATCAGAGTGGATGCTGTTGTTTGCAGTTAAGAACACTAACCGAGACGTGGGTGGGGGGAGGCAGGGATCAAAGTCACTGAAAATATTAGGAATGGCGGCCCCTCTCACCATCCACGCCGCACCAGGTAGCTGTGAGTTTCTAGTGCCCCTATGATTTATTTCCTTATGTTGTGGTTATTTTGTCTTGAAAATTTGATTGAAAGCTTTTTGAGGGCAGGATTTGGTCTTCATTCATATCTTTTTTTTTTTTAAGTTATTCTTTTTTTTTTTAATTTCAGCATATTATGGGGATACAAATGTTAAGGTTACGTATATTGCCCTTGTCCCCTCTCCCCCCTTGAGTCAGAGCTTCAAGCATGTCCATCTCCCAGATGGTGCACATTCATTCGTATCTTAATTTATTTTGCCCCAAAAGTGGTGATTATGCAAGGGCCTGCCCCAAACTGTCCTGGGAGTCCAAAACAAAAAGCAGCAGTAAACACTAGGTGATCAGTCCGAAGCATTTACTAGGGGAACTTACAGAGTGCTGCAGAGGTCCCTGCAACTGACAGCGAGAAACAGGATGTGTGTCTACCTGGGTTTATTTAAGGGTTAAAGGAATTTAGCTCAGGGCTGGAGCTAGTTTCTTTCAGTGTTTTAGGCAAAAACCTAAACACCTTTATCATTGTCTGGGATTGTTCAAGGTCCCGGCTGGGGTTCAAGCCTGCAGGGGAAACATGTAGCTGGACAGGTAGCAGAGAGGTCAAGGTACGCTGTATTTCTCAATCAGGACAGAGAGAAAAGTGGGGGAAACTGGAGGACCCTCTCTCTGGGTTTCCCAGAAAGCAGAACCTGAGACAGCTGGCTTCCTGGGGAGTGGTCCCCAGGGCAGGAGTGAGGGGCAGGGTGGAGGGAGGACCGAAACAAAGATGCACTAGCGAGTTGGCCACAGTGTGGATGACTGGGTGATAGACTGGCGGCTGCCGGCAATCCTGGGCGTTCCTTGGCTTGTAGCTGCGTCACTCTAATTTCTGCCTCTGTCTGCCCATGGCCGTCTTTCCTCTGTGTGTGTCTGTGTGTTTCCAAATCCCTCTCTTCTTATAAGGACACTAGTCACCAGATTTAGGAACCATCTTAATCAAGTGTGACCTCATCCTGACTTGATGACATCTGCAAAGACCCTATTTCCAAATAAGATCACATTTGCAAATATGAGGGTTTGGATGTCAGCCTACCTTTTTCAGGGAGGCCGTTCATCCACAACACAGTGGTTAAAGGTTTTCCCTGCCATGCTAACCCCACCATAGTTTCAGGTGGCATACACACGGCCACCAAGACAAGAGGCTTCCTGTTTGGCAGGAACAGACAAGCCTTAGGGTGGGAGGTGAGAAGTCCTAGGCATGGACCTAAGGTGACTGGGCTGTCGGGTGGCACCAATGTGAACCTGTGAGTGGGGACACTGAATTGCTTGCTACAGCACTGGCTGGAATAAGAGATGAGTCCAAAAGGATCTGAAGTGGCACCTAAGAGGTGTCCAATATATATAATGACAGTGATCATGACAACAGCTGACATTGAGCACTTACTGTGTGCCAGCCCCTGTGCTACATACATTAGACAAATTTCCTCATTTAATTGTCACAACAACCTCATGGAGCCAGGTCTCCATCCTATTGAGGAAGAATCTGAGGTTCAAGATGTGTGGCTGACTTGGGGTCAGACTTCCCTTGCTTTGGAATGCAAGCTTCAGAAGGCCAGAGACTTTGCTCCATTCCTCAGCACCAGGAACAAGTTCTGGTATAGAGTTGGTGCTCCATAAATGTTTGCTTACTGTTTAAATGATGGAGCTGGAATTTGAATCCAGATACTCCAATGCCAAGGCCCATGCACTGAACCTAACTGAGGCATGAGTCAGAACAGAGAGAGGCTCTTCCTTTCATGAGCCACACCCCCATTTGGGAGAATGGCCTAAATTAATAATTGTAAGTCTTCAGTCCTGGGTCAGTCCTGGCCCAGGTGACAAGCATACAGTAGGTGCCGCATACACATTTGATGGGTTGGTGCCGGGCTCCCATGCGCAGGATTTGCACTTTCCGCCCAGTCTGCCCTACCCTCAGCAATTACACTCTGGTCTATTCTGTGAAGGCCAGACTTTCCTGCCAGATGCATTTCATGACACTAATAAACATTCACACCTACTTGGAGCACTCAGACAGAAAAAATGGAGCCTAAAAGCTCCACAAAGCAACGCGCTTCCCCTTCTGCAAGCCGAGAGAGCATTAACTGAAACACATACGCCATGGAAACTGGCTGCATCATTATTGGAACTGATGCACCCTCACTCCGACCAATCTATTTTTATTTGAAGCACTTACATTGCATCAAACTGAGCATAATAACTACAGTCAATAGAGATGTATTTGTTTTTATTTAAACTCATATAAATGTGCTAACGCCAATAAAGGTTTCCCCCCCTCTGAATAAATAGTAAGACATGTATGGAGGAGATGGAAATTTACACATCCGTCAAACAAAGAGGGCCCATTTTTTTTCAGAAACCATTTTTTGAATTGAAAGTGATTTATGGTGTAAACCGAAGACTGAGTTAGTGAGGTGGGGAGGAGAGGGGGAGGGAGAAAATGCTCCCATGTGGTCAATCTCACTCCCTTTAAAGAGCAGGGGAGTTGAGAATAGAGAGTAGGGGGCAGAGATGGGGTGTCTAAGTGAGGGTTGGATTTGGGGAGTAAGAGACAGCTGGATCCTTATTCTCATTCGCTGTCCAAATGTGCTTTGGGAATTAAGCCATAGGGTGCACTGTCGGGGAAAGCCCTGGCTTTAGGAGATCTGGGTCTGCTACTATCTGACTATGTCACCTTGACCAGGTCTTGGGCTTCCTCATCTGCCACTAGGACACCAGTACTGGCCTTGCTTGGTGGTTAAGAGTATAGGTTCTCTAGGGCCAGACTGTGCATTGAAATCCTTGCTCTACCACTTATAACTGTGTGACTTTAGGAAAGTGAATTTACATCTCTGGGCTTTGGTTTCCTTCTTGGTGTGTGAGGAGATGCTGATGGTACCTTGCTAACACCCTTATTTTGAGGTTTAGAGAAGTAAAGCATATAAAGGCCTTAGAACAGGATCCAGCACATAATGAACACTTGATTATTAGTTCTCACCAGGAGAGCTCAAAAGGAAGTTAAAATATATTTAGTTCATGAAAATTGTTTCATAACAAGAAAGTATTTAGTCCAAAGCCTTTCATCTTACAGATGAGGAAACAGGCCTGGAGAGGCCTTGTTTTAGTAACAGCCACACCTCACATGGCTTAAAACAACACACATGAATTCTCTGACAAGTCTGGATGTCCGAAGCCTGAAATGAGTCTTACAGAGCTAAAATCAAGGTGTCAGCAGGGCTGGTCCCTTCTGAAAGCTCCAGGGGAGAATCTGTTCCTTGCCTCCTTCACCTTCCATAGGTTGTCTACACTCCTTGGCTTGTGGCTGCACCTCTTCAGTGTTGCCTTTGTTGTAAATTGCCTTCTTCGCCTCTGGTTTATTCCTCTAGACCAGGGGTCCTCAAACTTTTTAAACGGGACGAGTCGGCTGCTAAGCAGGACAGGCAGCGGCGGCAAAAACACCCAGTGGGCCGGATAAATGTCCTGGGCAGGCCGCATGTGGCCCGCGGGCCGTAGTTTGAGGACGCCTGCTCTAGACTCTTACAAGGACCCTTGTAATTACACTAGGTCCACCTGGATAATCCAGGAAAATCTCCCATCTCAAGTTGTGTAATTCTCATGCGCATGTAAGGTACAGATGCACAGGTTCTGGGAATTAGGGTGTGAACTTCTTTGCAGGTGGGCCAATATTCAGCCTCCTATAAGTCCTAAGGTAGACAGCTGGCTTAATAGCATGGAGTGGCTGTGAGCAAGAGATTTCTGGACACAAATGCTTTTTGTGTCCCGGTGCTGCCTTGGCTCTTGTGATGACCTGGTGTCTGCCCTGGAGGTATCTGGCCAGGAAGAGAAGGTGTCCTTGAAGGTATGAGGCTTCCCGTCTCAGAGGAGTGGCTCTCCTGCTCAGGGAATTCCTAGCCCAGTGAGGTCTCTGGACTTACTGAAGCTGCAGTTTGGAGCTTCCTCAGGGCATGTAGCCCAGGTGGCCTGCTAGCTGGGCTGTGCTAGGCAGGCTGGGTGCAAAGCCTGGCTGGCATGGAGCTGGGGACCTGCCACAGTACACCAAGGGAGTGGAGGATGGGTAGTGGGGAGGAGGGGCTCACTCAGCCTGGGTCTGCTGGATTAGAGAGTGTCGGTGGGGGGCAAACAAGAACACAGGGGAGTTGGGAAGATAACAGAAACTACTGAGTGCTTAAGAGCAGTGGCGTCCAAACCTTAGCAGTGGAGAATTTGTTTTTTAAAGGATACCCATTAGGATGGCTATGATCAAAACCCCAGAAAATAACCAGTGTTGGGGACAATGTAGAGAAATTGAACCCTGTGCACTGTTGGAGGGAGTGTAAAATGGTACAGCTACTAGAGACAGTATGAAGTTTCCTCAAAAAATTAAAATAGCATTACCATATGATCCAGCAGTTCCTCTTCTGAGTATATACCCTAAAAAACTAAAAGCAGGGACATGAATGGTATTCGTACACACATGTTCATAGCAGCATTTTTCACAATAACCAAAAGGTGGAAGCAATCCAACTGTTGATCGATGGATGAATGTATACACAACACACACACACACACACACACACACACACACAATGGAATATGATTCAGCTTTTAAAAGGAGGGGAATTATGACACATGCTACAATATGGATGAACCTTGAAGACATTCATGCTAAGTGAAGTAAACCAGTCACAAAAATACAAATGCTCTATAATTCTCTTCATATGAGGTACTTAGAGTCGTCAAATTCACAGAGAAGAGAAGGAATGGTGGTTTCCAGGGAATGGGGAGGTACTGTTGATGGGTACAGAGTTTCGGTTTTGTAAGATGAAAAAAGTGCTGTGGGTGGCTGGTGGTGATGATAGCACAACACTATGAATGTGCTTAGAAATAGTTAAAATGGTAAAAACAAAACACCCCCCATCACCCCAAAACTAAAATCGCTATGCCTGGAGCTGCTGAGGTTGAGGAGGGATGTGGGTGCAGGGAGCTCCGACCTTCCACCCCTCTCCACCCTCTGCAGGGGTGCTGAGCTAGCTCTCTGCAGCCCTGGAGCTCTTCACAGCCCCCAGGAAACCCTGTCTGAATTCCCTGCCGAGCTCGCTGAGTAACCAAGCCTGGCTACCTGTAACTCACATGCAATGCACCTTGTTTGCACCTTATTTGTATCTAGAATGGGCTCTGGGTGGCGCTGGTGGTGAGGAACCCTGCCCTGGGAGACAAATGCAGGCCATGCTGTGCCTCCTAAGAGTCCACCTTTGGGCTCCTGAAGTGTCCTGTGGTGGCTGTGTCAAGTCACTTCAGCCTTTAAGGGCAGAGAGACTGGGCATGTCTGGGGAGGGCAAGCGGAGACCTCGCAGACGGAAGCTCTGCCCTCTGAGGGCTTCCTTGCAGGTTCGTCTCAGAAGCAACTCGGGATTAGGTGGAGGAAAGGGCACAGTGAGCAGAGGGAGAGGGTGTCCTGGCTCCCAGCTGGCCCGCTGCTCCTGTCCACACGTTCCTGGGCCTCCTTCTCTCACCATCTCTGCCCATCAGACAGCTGCTGCCTTTGTGAGACTGTGGCTTTCTCTTCCTCTGACTTTCATCTCTCCTTCCCTTCTCCTCCTACTCTGAAATCTTCGTTCACCTCCTTCCCTCAACTGGTCCCTGTGGGCGGATAAGTTAACCAGACCGGCTGCTGGAAGCGGCCCAAGGCTCGGCTGCAGTGGGCTCTGAACGGGGAGCTTGGGTTATTAGCTTGGGTCAACTGAACAGTCTCTGCTTCCCCTGCTTCCTCCTTCTGGCTACTGTAAGAAACGCTGCTGTGGTTCACATTCCTGCCTGCAGTTCTTTGGGTCCTTACCTGGCAGTGGAACGCTGGGTCCTGTAGTCCAGTCTGCTCCTCTGACCGCTCAGCCACACGTTGTGTTTAGTACGTTGGGATGGATGGGGGAGGGGCTTTGGTGGGAGGGGATTGGTGATAATAAGAGCCCTCACCTGTGTCACAGGGTCAATAAATAGCTGTCACTAGGCAGTGAGTGGCAAGGCTCATGTGAGTGGTACAGACCACAGTATTGTAGGAAATTAGAGATGAGAGCCTTTGCCACGTCCTGGAGGGCTTCAAGCGGGTGTCAGGGTCTAGAAATGGGCCATGAGGGCTAAATGGATGTATTAATAATCTTTCAGTTGTGAAGAAAAAAGGCCCAAACAGACAAACAGATGTAACAGTCAAGAAGTCCAGACACAGACTTAGCTTGAGGCTTGATACAGTTCTCACATGATGTCATCGGGAATCTCTTTTTCTCCATCTCTCAGTTCTGCTTTCTCTGCAACGGCTTCTTCCCCCTTGCCACCCCGTGTTGGCAACGTGGTTTCTAGAAGCTCCAGGTTTGCACCCACCTGCTCAGCAGTGAGGCAGGGGTTTCCTGCTGGAGATATGTTTGGAAGAATAAAGACAAAATTTAAAAAATAGACAAGACATACCATCATCTGTCATGTGAGGTTGATTGGTGGGGAGGGATATTGGGCATTCATAGATCTAAAACAAAGTAATTGAATATCTACCACATGTTAAATCTTGTGGTAGGTACTGGGACCAAAAGGTGAATAAAATGAAATCATATCATTTGTGATTCTTTTGATTGCAATTAACAGAAACAAACCCTGGCAAATATAAGCCAAATGGGCACTTGATCGGAAGGATACCGGGGAGGTGGCAGGATCAGCAGGAGTGGAGACTAGCCAGGTCTCCGGAAGAGCAGGAGCCAGGCCTGCCTCGGGTCCCCAGCTGCCTCCTTATCAGGAGTCTTTGAAGGACCCCAAAGATCTTCAGTCTCTTATAGTGCCTTAAGACTTAAATTCTCGAGAGAGAGAAAGAGAATCTAATTGGCTCAGGCTTGGATCAGGTGTCCTTCCTGGGACTGAAGAGCTGTGGCCAGGAGGTTAAGGATTAGAGCAAAGATACGGCTGTTCTTAGGAAATGGACCATTCCCAGAGAAAAAGAAATAAACCACTACTGTGGGCCAGGCAGCTGCCCAAGTTGGTATTTACTACAAAAGCCTCTGTTCCGGAAGCCTCCAGACTAATGCCACCATTCTTGGTCTGGGCCAGATAGAGAAGACTGACCCAATATTCTTCTCAGTGCCTCATTTTTCACACCTGTGTCACAGGTTGTCACATCTCTTGGCAGGAAATCATTTGCTCCAGACAGCTGGAGATGCTCATCCTATCTCTGAGCAGAGCAAGGCACATGGACCTATCTCATTGATTTCTAGGCCACTTACAAAGCTGGCAAACACCACACAGCGCTCAGATGCCAAAGGGGTCTACGTGGGTGTTGCCCACATTTCCGTAACAGCCCCCCTGCGGGGCATCTTGCAGCGGCATCCGCAGCAGGTGCACCCGCCAAGGCTGCTTCTCGTCATTCCTTTTTATTTACAATCAGTGAAATTTGTGGTCATCCATTTTTTTTCCCCTTCTGGACAGTGTTTGTGATTGGTGTTTCTGTTGTAAGTGGGTCAGAGCCTAAATAGGTCATGTTGGTTTCCTAAATGTGGTAATCATGAAATGAACTGGGCAAGGCAGGGGGAGGGAGAAGAGGCTGGCTGGTGTCGGAAGGGAGAGGGAAGGTGAGCTTGAAGTGCAGAATCGCCCTTGCGGGGTGTGGAAACCTCTGGTGGTAGGGAAGGGGGCCCCTGAGTGAACTGAGGGAGAAATGGCTGTGGGCTTTGAACCAAGTGGAGGAGGGTACGTGTGGGAGCAGCCCTGTGTCTGTCTGACCTCATCCGTGACGGCAATAAGAAGCGACAGGGAGCCTGGACATACATGGGAGGGGATAGAGGCGGGAAGAGGGATGTGAGGGGGGTGGTTATGGGCCAAATTATGTCCCCTCCAAATTCATGTTGAAGTCCTAACCCCCAGCACCTCAGAATGTGACTGTGGACATAGGCTCTTTAAAGAGGTGATTAAGTTACAACGAGGTCAGTAGAGTGAACCTAATCCAATATGACTGGTGTCCTTATAAGAAGAGGAAATTTGGGCACAGACACAAACAGAGGGAAGACCACATGAAGACACAGGGAGAAAATACCTGTCTACGAGCCAAGGAGAGAGGTCTGGAAGAAACCAACCCTGCCAACACCTTGATCTTGGATGTCTAGCCTCCAGAATTATATCCTAGAGATAGGAAAAAATAAGTTTCTACTGTTTGAGCCACCCAGTCTGTGGCTTTTTGTCATGGCAGCCTTAGCAAACTAATACAAGGTGATAAGACTGTATCCCTCTGTGCTTCCTCACCCACGGACTTGGCTTTTTGGAGTCTCTAAGTTTTTTGGGGTTGGCCCATGTTCTTGGAACTCGTTGGCCCAGAACTTGTGCAGGGACAGCTTCCGTCTTTATCCTCAGGCTCTTTTCTCTTTGGCTTGAGGAGCTTTCCAACTTGACAACTGAGGCAGCTGAGAAAGACTGCAGAGGGCTGACCGCAAGTCCAACCCTGGGAAACTTCTTTATCTTCCTTCCTGCATTCCTAGCAGTCTTCCACACTCAGGAGGGACAGCTGCAGATGGAGAAACTCGAACCGTGAAGGAATCTCACTGGTCAGTGAGCTGAAGACTTCTTTGGACCCCTTAACTCAGTGTGGTGATCTGAGATGATTACTCTGGGATCAGAACTTGCATCTGAGACACTCTGTCCCGCCAGGCAGCATGACTTGAGCACACTGGGGAATGTGCCTCAAAATTATTTCCCTTGTGAAACCTGGATGAAATCCCACCTTTATTCAGTTACTGGGATTAAAGCCTTTTGAGAGCCCTATGAAATTATCTGGGAGGGCTATGAAGCGTTCCACCCGAACAGGTTTTAAAAAAATTTTTCAATATCTAACTATTCATTGCTATCATATGGAAAACAATTGATTTTCATATATTTAACATGTGTTGTATAATCTTAGTTCTTGTAGATTTTTGTAGACTCCACTGGATTTTTTTTTATATAAACAACCAAGTTGTCTATGAATAAAGACAGTTTTACTTCTTCCTTCCTAATTTGGTTGCCTTTTATTTCTTTTTCTTGCCTGATTGCACTGGCTAGGACCACCAGTGAAATGTTGAAAACAAGTGATGAAGGTGGTCATTCCTACCTTGTTCCTGATTGTTGGGAAAACTTTCAGTCTTTCCCCATTAAGTCTGATATTAGCTGTGGGTTCTTCATACATACCCTTTATCAGGTTGAGGAAATTCCCTTCTATTTATGCTTTGCTGAGAGTTTTATTATTTTAAAATTGGGAATAGATGCTAGAGATTACCACATGCTTCTGCGTCTATTGCAATGATCATATGGTTTTCTCTTTTAGTTTGCTTTTGCATCTGTGTTCATGGGGGGCTATTAATTTGTGGTTTTATTTTCTTGCAATGTATTTGTCTGATTTGGTATATGGATAATGCTGGATTCATATATTAAGATGGGAAGTATTCCCTCCTCTTTGGTCTTCTGAAAGAGTTTGTACATAATTAATAGTTATTTCTTTCCTAAATGTTTGATACAACTCACCATTGAAGCTATCTAGGTCTGAAGTTTTCTTTGTGGGAAGATTTTAAACTATGGATTCAATTCCCTTAATACATAAAAGCCCATTCAAATTACCTATTTCTTCTTGAATGAGCTTTAATAGTTTGTGTCTTTAAAAGAATTTGTCCATTTTATCTAAGTTGGTGAATTTATTAGCATAAAGTCATTTATGACATTCTCTTGTTTTAATATCTATAGAATCTATAATGATATCATCTGTCTCTCTCATTCCTGATATTGGTATTCTGTGTCTTCTCTCTTTTTCCCTGGTCAATGTAGTTATAAAGGTTTGTGAATTTTATCAATTCTTTCAAAGACCCAGTTGCTGGTTCATTGATTTTCTCTTTTTTTCCTACATCATTCATTTCTGCTCTAATCTTTATTACTTTGTATTAATTTACTCTTCTTTTTCTAGTTTGGTAATGGCAAAGCTGAGGTCACTGATTTGAGTTCTGTTTTTCTTTCCTATTACAGGTGTTTAGTGCTATGAAATTTCTCCTAAGTTATGCTTTACTGGCACCCCACAAATTTTGATCTATTTACATTTTCATTTGTTTCCAAATACATTCTATTTTTCCTTTTGATTCTTTGTTGACCCATGGATTATTTAGAAGTGTGCTAGTTTCCAAATATTAGAGTATTCTTCAGAGATCTTGCTAACACTGATTTCTGATTTAATTCCTTATGGACAGAGAACATACTTTACGTAGCTTGAATCCTTTTAAATTTATTGAGGGACTTGTTTTATAGAATAGAATATGAATTATCTTGGTAAATGTTCTTGTGTACTTGAAAAGAATATGTATTCTGCTGTTGGGTAGAGAGTTCTGTAAATGTCAATTAGGTCAAATTAGTTAATGTTGTGTAAGTCTTTTACATTCCTATTGATTTTCTGTCTACTTGTCTTTTCAATTATTGAGAGAGAGATATTGAAATCTCTGACTATAAGTGTGTATTTGTCTATTTTCCTTGTACTTCTATTAGTTCTTGCTTCATGGATTTTGAATCTTTGGTAATATTATTTGAATAATAATAGTAGTATGATATTAATAATTATTAATAATAATGATATTTTAATCTCTGATAAAATTAATTACTTTGAAATTTACTTTGTCTAGTATTAATACAGTCACTCAAACTTTCTTTTTATTAGTATTAGCATGGTATACCATTTTCTATCCTTTATCATTTAACCTATTTTCTCTTTATATTTAAGTGCATTTCTTGTAGAAAAAAATATAGCATATAGTTGTTTTTTAATCCAACCTGACAACTTCTGACTTTTTAATAAATAGTATTTAGAGCATTTATATTTAATGTAATTATTGTTCATGGATGCAGCTAAGTTACTTGAAAATAGTGTGATCCTTTCAGGTCTTTTAAGTAAATCTATAAATCTTTTAAGATTTACAGTTGACCCTTTAACAACATGGGAGTTAGGGGTACTGACCCCTCACATGCAGTCAGCAATGTATAACTTTTGACTCACCCAAACCTTAACTAATACTAGCCTACCATTGACTGGAAACCTTACTTATAACATAAATGCTTGATTAACACATATTTTATATGTTATATATTGTATTCTTACAATAAAGTAAGCTACAGAAAAGAAAACATTATTAAGAAAACCATAAGGAAGAAAAAATATATTTACTATTCATGAAGTGGAAGTAGATCATCATAAAGATCTTCATCTTCATTGTCTTCATGTTGAGTGGACTGAGGAAGAGGAGGGGTTGGTCTTGCCGTCTCAGGGGAGGCAGAGTCGGAAGAAAATCCATACATAAGTGGACCAGTGCAGTTCAAACCCATGTTGTTCAAGGGTCAACTGTATTATACAGGATCAGAGCACTGTTTAGTCGAGAGCAAATTATTCCCTTCTACTGAGAAAAGACTGTTTTGAGTCTTCTACTCAATGTCCCATGCATTTTGGCTTTTCCGGTCTGGCTAGTGAGAACAGGTGCTATTCCCAGCCCTGAATAAGTGTTATGTCCTGTTTCCTCTAGTCCTTTTGGGTGGTTCTTTCCCTAGCTTCTGTTAGTTTTCTCACTTGCATGAAGACATCAAGGGTACTTGTTTCAGATCTCTGGTGTTCTCTCTCTTTGAGGCTCTCTCCTCTCTGACTTGCAAATGATGGCTGCCTTCATCTCCCCAGATTCTCAGCTCTCTCATCAACTCAGGGAATCTTCTAGGAGTCTACTGGAAACTTTCTCAAGACAGAAAGCTGGGGTTTTCTAAGGACTCATCTCATTTGTTTCCTCTCTCTCAGGGATCACTGGATTTTATGTCCAGTGTCTTGAAAATCACTTCATCTCTATAGTTTTTGTTTTCTTGGTTATTTCAGGTAGAAGGTAAATCGACTCTCTGGTATTTTATCCTGGATGGAAGTGGAAGTCTTGAGTAGTGCTTTTTTTGTTTGTTCCTTTTAAAAAAAATAATGTTTTTAAAACAGCAACTGAACATTTTTAAGGGGGTTTGTGCTCTCAGTTTATCACAGCCCTTGACATTTCCTACTTCATTATTTTGGTTCTCTTATTTTACTTATGTTACTTGCTGGCCCTCTTTAGTCATTTTAATTTGTAACCCTTTAAAGATATGGGATATAGAATAGATAAGTTTTGGTGATGATGGATGTGGTAGAGTAGACAGGATGTTCCTTGAGTGGGGATAGCACCATGACATTTAATCTTTGTATCTCTAGTGCCTGGTACACATACATTTTTTTTATTTCAACATATTATGGGGGCACAAATGTTTGGGTTACACATATTGCCTTTGCCCCACCTGAGTCAGAGCTACAAGTGTGTCCATCCCCCAGACAGTGTGCACTACACCCATTAGGTGCAAATTTACCCATCCCTTCCTCTCCCCTCTTACCTGCCTGACAGCTGATGAATGTTACTACTATATGTGCACGTAAGTGTTGATCAGTTAATACCAATTTGATAGTGAGTACATGTGGTGCTTGTTTTTCCATTCTTGTGATAGAAAAGAAGGATCAGGAAAGACTGAATTATTGCGTGAGTGTGCCAGTCTACTTAGGGACTTTTAAATAGATATTTCTAAATGCCCTCTAAAATGTTTGTAGTAATTTATACTTCCACCAACTCTGTGTGAGACCATTACATATTTGAAAATGTTGTTGGGTCCCTCTGTAAGTCTCTTCTCCTTCAAGTTAAACCTCTTGACTCTGAGTAGGGTGGTGCTAGGGACTGAATATTTGTGTCCCCCTAAAATTCATATGTTGAAGCCCTAATCCCCAATTTGATCTAAGGACTTTGGGAGGTAATTAGCTCATGAGGGTGGAGCCCTCGCGAATGGAATTAGTGCCCTTTTAATAAGAGACATGAGAGAGATGATCTCTTTCTCTGCCAGGTGAGGATACAGCAAGAAGGTAGCTATTAATCCAGAAAGAGTGTCCTCACTGGACACTAAATCCACCTGCACTTTGATCTCAAACTTCTAACCTTCACAGCTGTGAGGAATATCTTTTTGTTTAAGCTGCCCAGCGTGTGGTATTTTTGTTATTGCAGCCCAAACTGAATAAGACAGGTGGTATAGTAGATGCTGAGGGTTTACTGCAATGTTCCCTCAGCCCACCCTGAGGTCACTTTGATGTAGTTCCTGAACACGTTTGCCCATGTCTCTCTGCCTTGCAGGCACTCAGGCCTGAGGAGCACACTACATACTTGTGCAAGATGGAAACGCTGGCAAAACGACACCTCAGCATGTCCTTCCACCAGTGAGGGGTGGGAGTTGGTGGATCAATGTCCCAGCTCCATCCCCCATTGCAGGATCAATCCTGCTGTGTGTTCTGCATACTCCCTCAGAGCATCCACAGTTGGGGTTGAGCCCCATTTTTCCCATAGTGGTGATCTGCTCCTTAACACATCTTTAATTGGTGTGTTAAGAGGTCCTACTTCTCCAAACCCCCATGTGCTTCCTGGGATTATCTCCCAAATAAACTATCTGTACCCAAGTTCCTGTCTCCAGTCTGCTTTGGCGGGGGGAATCCAAACTGAGAGAGGTGGTATTTGGTAAGGAACCTTCCTGGGACTCATAGGTCCCTGCCTCTCACACCCAATGCAGACACTTACGTTTGGTAGGGGAGGTGGCAGGAGAAGGGGCTTGGCTGGGGGACTTGGCTGCCATTGGCCCATATCCATGGTGGCTGTGTTGACAACCTTTCTGTGTTGCTAAAGATGGGTGGATCAGCACATCTTGGAGGAGGCCTGGCTGGGCTCTCCCTCCTCAGGTGGCCTTGGTGTGTTCAGATACACAGGAGCTGACACTGGGGACTACAGGCAAGAGGAGATGTGGTGGGACTGAGACCTGCCACTGGGCTTCATTTTTCACTTGAAGCAAGATTTCTCATTTCTAGGTCGTTGTTAGGTAGAACTAACGACAGTAGGTCTTTTTGTGTGTGTGGATGTGTTTGAGAATTGGCAGGTACTCTGTAAGCTCTTTGAGATAGGGTCTGTGTCTTATTTTCTCAGTATCTTTTGTAAGTTAACTTTCCTTGAATAGGTAATATATTCATGTGGTTCAAAATCTCCTTCTCACTCCCACCCTCATCCACCCAGTTTCAACTCCAACCTCACCCCAGGAACCTCTGTTATTAATGTCTAACATAAGCTTCCAGAGTTTCCTTATGTTTCTGCAAGCAAACATGAATAAAGATTCGTATTCTCTGGCAGCCCAGTCTGCTTCATAATAAAAATTATTATACAGCACCTAGTTTCTGTTTATTTTTCCTCACAATATATCTTGGTGATACTTTCATATCTGTGAATAGAAAGCATCTTTATTCTTTAATAGCTTCATAGAATTTCATAGTATGAGTATACCATTATTTATTTAACCAATCCTTATCAATAGTGATTTGGGTTGTTTCCTATCTTTTGCTATTACTTAAATATTGCTTCAATGAATAACCTTGTTCATATGTTATTTTGCATATAGATAGCCATATTTATAGAATAAATTCCTAGAAATGAAATTGCAGAATCATAGGGCTTATTCATTTATAATGTTAATAGATTTTGCTCAGTTGTCCTCCAGCGGGGTTGTATGAGTTTACATCACCACCAGGAATGTATTCGAGGACCTTTTTCTCTGTTGCATGACCAGCAAAGTATATAACCAAATTGTTGGAGTTTTGCCAATCTGATGAGGGGAAAAATGGCATCAAAGTGTACATAATTTTAATTTGCATTTCTTTTTTTACAGTGATGATTTAGCCTCTTTTCCTACATTGAAGAACCATTGTACTTACTTGTCTGTGAACTCCCTAACATTTTTTTCCATTTTTCAATGGACTTTATTCTCACCCATTCTGGCAGTTCTTTTTCTTTTTTTTACAGATTTTGATAGATTTTCTTACTAATCTTTATGATGAGTGGAAAATATTTTTTTGATATTTATCATTTGCCTTTTGACTCTGCTAGTGGTTTTTTTTTTTGTCAAGAAGTTATTTTTACTTTTAAAGATTTTTTATAGAGTCATATTTATCAATTTTTTTCAAGCATTGTTAGAAAATCCATCTTCCACTCTATCTTGGTGTCCTTAACATAGTGCCAGGAGTGGTTTAGCTTTCTGAAAGAATGCTATAATTAGTAGGTCACTGCGGCCTCCAAGTGCCTTTGTTCTAAAACCTTGGCTCCCCTTCCCCCAACTTCAAATCAGGCAGTTTGATCAGGTGAGTAAGAGTAATTCATACTCAGGTGTGACTAACTGATAGAATTAACTTTTCCAAAAGACATTTCTATCTTAAATAAGGAGTCGAGTCCATTGAAAAGATGTTCAAGTTGCTGGAAAGCTGGAAAACATGGGAAGCCATTAAGGGCACTGCGGTAAGTGGCAATGATGGCTGTTCCACACTCTGAGCTTCTGCTTCCTCATCCCGCCAGTCTAGAATCCCAAGAAAAACTTGACTTTGGATGAGAAATGATTTGGGCTCCATTTCTGGTGATAGTAGATGTGGTGATGATGTGGGGTGGTATCTGGAATACACCTTCTTTCAGGAATATATGGGCTGGTATCTGGAATATACTGTGTATCTGGAATATATGGGCTGGTATCTGGAATATACTGTATATCTGGAATATGTGGGCTGGTTGGAAAGAAGGGAGACTGGGCAGCATTAGGCAAAATGTTGATAAACCGAGTTTATTTTTTATATTGCCACCTGCCTGTCTCCTTCCTCCTTCCCCTCATCCTGATCCTATCCCCTAGTCCAGGGTCCCAGTGAAGGTCACTGGATGAGAGGAGGAAGGCAGTGAGACACTCTGTGGAGTTCTGCTACAGAAGGAAATTCTATATTCACCTGGGCCTAAAGTCTGTTGCTAATTGGCCATGTGATTGTATATAAGTCACTTTATCTCCCTGCCCTCAGTTTCCTCACTTACAAAATGAGAGGGATGGACTCACTAAAGACCCTGTAATTTTTAGGCTTCCAAGTTAGGCAGTTCAGGTATTTGAGTTCTCTTGGTTGAGGGTGGGTGGGGAGGACGTGGAAAGTCCTCCAAGATACCTCATGTTCTTGTTCCTCAACCCTTCCCCCTCCATGACCCCAGAAAGCTTAATCAGTCTGCACATCTGCTTTCACTCCCCATCCCCCACCCCTACCCCTTCTGCCCAGCCCTAGTGGAGCCAAGTACAGTCATACCTTGTTCATACTGCATGTTCATTTCTGACCAATGCTATAAAAACAAGTATGGCAATAAAGCAAATCACATGAACTTTTTGGTTTCCCCATGCATATAAAAATTACATTTATACTATACTATAGTTCATTAAGTGTGCAATAGCATTATGTTTTAAAAACAGTGTACATATCTTAATTAAGAGATACTTTATTGCTAAAAAATGCTGATGATCATCTGAGCCTTCGGCAAGTCATAATCTTTTTGCTGGTGAATGGTCTTCCCTTGATGTTGATGGTTGCTGACAGATCAGGGTGGTGGTTGCTAAAGGTTTGGGTGGCTGTAGCAATTTCTGAAAACAAGACAATAATGAAGTTTGCCACATTGATTGACTCTTTCACAAAAGATTTCTCTGTAGCATGAGATGCTATTTGATAGCATTTTATCTACAGTAGAACTTTCAAAATTGGAGTCAGTTTTCTCAACCCCTGCTGTTGCTTTATCAACTAAGTTTATAAAATATTCTAAATCCTTTGTCGTCATTTCAACAGTGTTCACAGCATCTTCACCAGGAGTAGATTCCATCTCAAGAAACCACTTCCTTTGCTCATCCATAAGAAGAAACTTCTAATCTGTTCAAGTTTTATCATGAAATTTCAGCAATTCATTCACATCTTTAGGCTTCATTTGTAATTCTATTGATAGTTTTCTTGCCATTTCCACCAAATCTGCAGTTACTTCCTCCACTCACAAGTCTTGAAGCCCTCAAAGTCATCCATGAGGGTTGGGATCAACTTCTTCCAAACTCCTATTAATGTTAATATTTTAATCTCCTCCCATAAATCACAAATGTTCTTAAAGGTATTAGATTGGTGAATCCTTTCCAGAAGGTTTTCAATTTACTTTGCCCGGATCCATCAGAGCAATCACTATTTATGACAGTGATAGCCTTACAAAATGTGATTCTTAAATAATAATACTGGAAAGTCTAAATTACTCCTTGATCCATGGGCTGCAGAATGGATGTTGTTAGCAGGCATAAAAACAACATTAATATCCTTGTACATCTCCATCAGAGCTCTTGGGTGACCAGATGCATTGCAATGAGCAGATATATTTTGAAATAAATTTTTTTTTTATAAGTAGTAGGTCTCAACAGTGGGCTTACAATATTCAGTAAATCATGGCGTAAACGGATATGTTGTATTCCAGGCTTTTGTTCTACACTGGCAGAGTAGATAATTCTTAAGGTCCCTAGGATTTCCTGAATGATAAATGAACATTGGCTTCAACTTAAAGTCATCAGCTACATTAGTCCCTAATAAGAGAGTCAGCCTGTCCTTTGATGCTTTGAAACCAGGCACTGACTTCTCTCTAGCTGTGAAAGTCCTAGATACATCTTTCCAATATAAGGGTGTTTTGTCTACATGGGAAATGTGTTGTTTAGTATAGCCACCTTCATCAGTGACCTTAGCTACATCTTCTGGATAACTTGCTTCTACATCAGCACTTGCTTCTTCACCTTGCACTTTTATGTTATGGAGATGGCTTTTTTTCCTTAAACCTCATGAACCAACCTCTGCTAGTTTCCAGCTTTTCTTTTGCAGCTTCCTTTCCTTTCAGCCTTCACACAATTGGAGAGAGTTAGGGCCTTGCTCTGGATTAGGCTTTGGCTTAAGAAAATGTGGCTGGTTTGATCTTCTATCCAGACCACTAATACTTTCTTCATATCAGCAATAAGGCTGTTTCACTTTCTTATCATTTGTGTGTTCACTGGAGTAGCACTTTTAATTTTCTTCAAGACCTTTTCCTTTGCATTTACAATTTGGCTGTTTGGTACAAGAGGCCTAGCTTTTGACATGCCTTCCTCACTAATCTTAATCATTTTTAGCTTTTGATTTAAAGTGAGGGATGTGTGACTCTTCCTTTCACTTGAACATTTAGAGACCGTTGTAGGGTTATTAACTGGCCTAATTTCAATATTCTTGTGTCTCAGAAAATAGGGAGGCCCAAGGAGGGGAATGTCTGTTGGATAAAGCAGTCAAAACACTACAACACTTGTCAATTAAGTCTGCTGTCCTATATAGATATAGTTTGTGGTGCCCCAAAACAATTACAATAGTAACATCAAAGATCACTGATCACAGATCACCATAACAGATATAATGAAAAGGTTTGAAATATTGTGTGAATTACTAAATGTGAGACCCGAAGTAAGTACCTGCTGTTGGAAAAATGATGCTGATAGATTTTCTTGACATAGGGCTGCCACAAACCTTTAATTTGCAAAAAACCCACAGTATCTGCAAAGTGCAGTAAGCGAAGCACAGTGAAAGGAGGTATGCCTGTCCTCACTCATTGATGTAATCCTAAACAAAGAGTTTATGCAGTTCATTGCATTTATTAATTTGTAATTTCATTGGGCTACAATTAGTAAAAGTTGTAATAGGACAATCAATTCCATTAGTGTATTTTGTGCTTGAACATTTAAAAAATTTTAGTTTTTAGAAATGAAATAATTCTACGGGATCTTGTCTGCTGCTGTCCATCACCCTCGGTGTCCCAGAGATAGTGTTGCTTCAAGTAACAAAGCATTTTTAACAGTAGGTTGTATCATTAAAGTGCATTATAAGTCTATCATTTTGTTGGTACTTCTGCTCTTGTGTGCCTGGGAAACCGTGAAGACAGAGTTTCTGCAGTTCTCTGGGACCATCTCCCCTTGAGGTTGCGAGGGCCAGTTCTCAGTATTGGCCATGAGGCCTTTGACAGTATGAATTGTGTAGAAGTAGAGAACCAAAGTTGGGTTTGGCCTGCTCTCTCTCTAGCCTTGTTGGTATGGAAACTTTCTGAGGTTGGGATGAGGACAGAAATGACCTCTGAAAGAGAAAGGATTTCCCCAGCTTCACGGGGTCTATCAGGTTTCCTGGTTTTGCCGCTTAAATCCACGGGCTGTAAGTCAATCTTCATTGAACTCCTATGTGCAAAGCAAGGCTTAGGTCCCGTGGGAGATAGCCCTGCAAGTTTCTGTGGTGCCAGGATTCTCTTCCTAGAAATCCAGCCCCTGCTGCCCACTCTCGAGCACAGAGACCTAGTTGTGCCTCTAGACGCTGGGCCTGAGGGAAGAGCACCCTGGTGGCCCCTCTCTTGCTTCCCCAGAAAGGAGAGAAAAGGTGATACGCCCAATAGGGCAGATTTATGTTTAAGTGTCAATAGATTCCAAAGAATAGTTCCCTTCCTCGAACAGAGTTATTGCCACAAGGATGGCATATGGCTGGTGTTTCAGTGTCTGAAACTTACAACTCACATTAGGAACAGGAGAGAATATTATCTCCCGACAAGCCTGGGGAATGAATAGTCTCTGTGACATGCGTGCATGTCAGGAACCTAGGCAAACAGTGCCTCTGGTTGCTGGGTCTATAACTGCTCCCTGCATCCTCTTTAAATGTTTGTTGGAGGCAGGTATTGGGGGGACGGGGCTGCAGGCCTGTGAATTGGTGGGGTGCAGAGGAACAGAGATTACAGGAGGGCTGAGGTATGGGGTTTTTTTTTCTGCAGGGCAAGTGGCTAAATTACCCGAAGCTCTGTGTGCTCAGTAGCCTTAACTGAGGGTTCAGAAGTTGATGGGTCCCTGATTCCTGTTGACAGGTAAATAAAAAACCTCAGAGCAACCCCTTAAGTGGGTCAGGACTTAGGGAAGGGTGCCCAGATTGTCTCCAAGGTTAGTCTCCTGACCCTGAGAGTACATTCTGCTGGGGTCAGCAGAGTGAAACAATGTTTCACCATATTGCACAGGGCTTCGCAGAGCATTTGCTGGCAAGTGTAGTGTACACATAAATTACGTAGTATTTCCTAAACCTACTTGACCTTGACGATAACATTTTTGTTTATTAGGAGCATCACAAGGAGTTTATATTCTGCAAACCAGTTTCTGGAAACATTAGTCTTGTCCACTTGCAGTGAATTAATGATAGAGTCAAGATTTCCTAACCCATGGGCTTTCAACTTCATTCTTGCTATTCAAAGTATAGTCTGTGGACCAGCAGCGTGGGCATCGCCTGGGAGCTGTTTCGAGATGCAGAATTTTGGGCCCCACCCTGGACCTACCAATCAGAACTGCATGTGAGCAAGATCCCAGGTGGTAGATGTGCACACTAGACGCTGACATGCCCTGCCTGCTCCGTGCTGCTGCCTTTCTGCTTCCGAACCTTCCAGCTCCCTGGTCTCAGAAGTCTAGAGGTGAGAGTCTCAGGGCATTGATGGCAATTGTGCTAGGTCTGGGTTTGGATAGGGAAGGTTTCTGGGCCTTCTGATCCTACTGGGGTGTCATCTTCTTGGCTCTCAGATAGTAGTAATAATCTATATTAGGGAGAGAAGCCAGTTCTATTAATATCAAAGGATTCAGAGATAGAAAAAATGGCGAGACCATGGGGAAAATATAAAGCAATATAATAAACCCAGAAGGAAGAGGTCCCTGGGTGGGGAAGCATGGACAAAATTAGAAGGGATCTTAGGCAGATTTATGCTGAGGGCTGTGCTGTGTTGGGGCGTGGTGGCGGAGTGATGCTCCAAGCCCTCCACCCCCATCCCCTATGATGAGAGGCTGGGAGAGGAGCCCAAAAGACATCTTTTTTCAGCTGAGTGTGAGAAGTCCCTGCCAGATCAGATGTTCAACTTTAAAACAAATGGAGGAAAAACGATCAAATGCAGTCAACTAGAAAAATCCGCTTTTCCTATTTCATAAAAAGCAAGAGCCCATATGATAATCCCTCCCTTGGCACATGTTAGAGATTTCTTTATCGCTTCTTTGCTTGCGGCCAATTCTGCCACACCCAGCCGGGGGCCTGGGCTGCAGTGACTTCATCTGCACCAGGTCAGCATGCTGGTTCCAATCCAGTGGGTCTGGAGCTGAATTCTAGCAGCTTTCCAGGGAGGAGGGCCTGCCTGCCTGTGTGGAAGGGCAGGAGAGAAGGAGGGTGAGTGGAGGACAGAGGACACATTGCTCCTTCCCTCCTCAGCGCACAGGAGTGTGCACTTCCCCACACAGACAGCAGTGGGAGGCTGGGTCTGTCCCCCTCCTAAGCCTGGCACTGAGACTCTTTAAGTGCCAGGATTGTGACTTTCCTGCTATGCACCAGAAATAAGCACAGTGCCTGGTATTTGCCCTAGGGATGCTCAATAATTACTTGTTGAATGAACTTTGACAAAACCAAAACCACAGAGGCAGCCGTAGGGTAACAGCAACAGAAAACCCAAGAGACCTGCTGTCAGGAGGTCCAGGCTTCAGGACTAAATGTCACCCCCTTCTAGCTGTGTGGCGCTAGACAAGCTCTTTATCTCTCTGAGCCTTAGCCTATAAAGTGGTGATTGCGGTGTTCACCTCCTGGAGTTATGGGGAGGATTAAATGAAGGTCCCATGTGCCCAGCACATAATTAATAGGAAGGATTTGAATGTGAAGGGGGACTCCTTTCCCCCTGTACATTGTTATTCCCACAACACCCCTGATTCACACACTTACCATAAAGAAGGGAAATAAAAGTGAAGAATGAACTGTCACTCAGACTTCAAGGGGGCTTAGACTTGAGGGATCCATAGGAATTGAGCTGGGAACTCAGAGCTGGATGTGCATGACCTTGGAATCGACTTGACTCCTCTTCCCCTTACATTCCACATCCAATCCTTTGGCCAGTCCTGATTCAACCACTCTCGTGACCTCCTCTGCCACCACCCTGATCCCAGCTGCCGTGACTTTTCATCTGGATTCCTGCAGTAACCCCTTGACTGGCCTCCCTGCATCTTCTCTTATACCAGATGAGTCTATTCTCAGCCTAATACCCAAAATGATGCTAGCCAAGCATACATCTTTTCACGTTACTTCTCTACCCAGAAACCTTCACTGGTTTCTCATCTCACTTGCAATAAAAGCCAAATTTCCTATAATGGCCTCAGACCTCCCCGCCCATTGACCTTAACCTCTCTGGCCTATTGACTTCTCCTTCTTCACTCTGCCCCAGCCACCCTGGCCTTGGTGGGCTTTGTTGTGCCAGGCACGTTTATGCCTCAGTCCCTTTGCACTTGCTGTTCTCTCTACTTGAGAACCTTCCTCCTCATTGTTCCCTTACCATCTTCATATCTTTGCTCACTGTCACCTTCATGTGACAAAGTCAAACACTGTTCCCATCTCCCACCTGGCACTTCCTAGCCCCCTTTCCTACTTTATTTCTCTCCACAGTACTTATAACCATATAATATATTTTATATTTTACCTATTTGTCTGTTTCTTCTGCCAGGAGTCACGCCCTGTGAGCATTTTGTTCATTTTTATGTTGCCAGCTCCCAGCACACCGCCCAGCATGATAGTTGAAATATTTGTTGAGTAAATAACATTAATTAATAAGTGATTCAGGCTTTGCCTTTATAGAATCTTGTTATAAGGCTTGGGCCAGAGGTGTGGAGTGCAAAGCTCCCAGGCTCATCTCGGGGCTGCTGCAGATCCTATCCTGAGGGAGGCAGCTCCTGTAAGCTGTTAGACAATAGGTATCGGTCTTCTGTTTGATCGGTTTATCTCCAGGGCTCCTAGGTGAGGACTAAGCCATTGGGCGGGATTCATTACATTGCCCTAGCAACTGCTTCCTTTCCCTTTTCTGAAAATTTGCTAATTTGCCTTATTTTCCTCTTCTTCTCAATTATGGCAGCTCTCTTCCTCTCAGCCTGTCCATTGCCTTCCTCTACCCTTTCGTTCATTGCCTACTGAGCATCTCTATGCCGTGCTCCCTCCCCCGCCACCCTGCCTCCTGGATGGGAAGCAGATACCTGCCTATTTGGTTTTCAGAGTACTGACTCTGCAAGCCCCTGGTTTCCACCCTTCCAAACCCAAGTGGCATGGGAGTGATGAGCTCTGCCCACCACTCTAGGGAGTGTCATCCTAATTGTCCAGAAGCCGCCACTTGGGAATGCTTTGGTCCTTGTCCCAAACAAAGAACAGCTCTCACTGATGGCAGACTCTTGAGATAGCTCTTAGTGATAAACGTGGACCTGCTATCCCATGACTTCAGGTTGGAATCTTCAATTTGTTTACCAGCCCTGAGACTTAAGCAGACAACGCACCCCTCTGAATTGCTCTGAGCCGCAGTCGGCCACCTCATCTGAGATGAGAGCACTATAATGGCATTGCTCTGAGGACTAAGGGAGATCACTCATAGGACAGAGCCTGGCATGTAGGAAACCTTCACTGAATTGTACCTTCTACCAGTATTGCCATTATTAATATTATGTTGTTGTCACCGATGCAACCAATTCTCTGGCCTACCTTTCTAATTAGACAGCCCCCTAAATGTGTGTGTGTGAGTGTGGGTGGGTGTAGGTAGATGTGGGGGAACTTATAAGTTGTTACTGTAAATTCATCAAGAAATAAAAAGGAGATTTATAGCTTCCGAGTGATTAATTCTGTAGCTTTGTCCAGCATCATCTCAGTTCCAGAACAAATACACCTGTGTTATAGATTATAATCTTTAGGTATTTGGAATATAAAACAGCCCCTTGTATTCCTTGTTGTGTTACGAGAAAACAATAACAGTTTGAAATGCAGCCCACAGGCAGGCCGCTGGATGGGGTCAGCTCTCTTGTTATTGGCCCGTGATGTCCTTCAACGAAAAGTTAGTGACACAGATATTCTTAACGTCCCCACAGTGTAGCAGGAAGGGAAGGCAGAATCTAAATGCTGGGCCAGCCTTGACGATGGGGGCAGTAAAAGGCTTTCGAGTTAGATGGAAATATGTTCCTCCTTCCCTCACCTGGCAAACTCCCTTTTTGCCTGCGAGGTCCAGATCTGACGGCTGACCCTCCCAGGCAGAAGGTTCCCTCTCCTCCGTCCTCCATGCCTCTCTCACAGAGGCGTGAACCTGACGTTATAATCCTGTTCCATGTCTCTGTCCAGCTCTGCGAGGCAGGGAGGTCTCTGAGGGTGGGGATGAGGTTTTGGGCAACTTTGCATGACAGGGACTGGCTCCGTGGCGTGGGAGTCGGGGACAACACTGACCTCCTACCACATTCTCGGGCATGTGGCCTATGTTATGTTGCCTGATTCTCTCCACAGTCCTGCGAGGGGGTTTGTCTTCTACACAGGAGCAAACAGAAGCTCGGAAATTTCATACTACCTGCGTGGCATTATTGCTGAGTGGCAGAGCTAGGATTTGAACTCAGGTGTCACTCCAAAGCCTTTGCTTGCTTGCTTGCTTACTTCTCTTTTTTCCTCCCAGTGGAGTCAGTGGTTCAGGCCTTTGGAGCCAGAGTGCTGGGGTTCCCAGCTCAGCCTCGTCATTCATACGCTGTGTGACTTTGGGCACGTCGCTTAGCTTCTCTGTCTCAGTTTCTCCATCTGTCAGGTTAACAAGAGTGCCTCCCTGTGCAGTTGTGCTGTGGATTAAATGCGATAATATAAAATAAAGATCTTAGAACAGTGTCTGGTAGTCTGTAAATATTTGTTACGACTATTATAATTTTCCTTCCCGAGTCATATCACATACATTCTGTACTGTGCTGCCCCTGGTGCTGAGTGAATGACAAGAGTGGTGGCTGAATGTGACCAGCAGGCTCTCCTCCCAGGGGGGCCCACCACGTGGCTTTGCATACACACTCATGTCATATTTCACCTTGTGCCTTTTGTCTCTCTTGGCCTCAGAGTGCCATTGAGAATCATTATCTCAAAGCTCCGGGAGGTCGTGGCCAGCACGGGAACTTGGCTTCATGTGTAGCCCCAGCGCGGCTGTCTGAAACACCCCATGGGTTGCAGTTACCCCACACCGACCCCTCCCTCTTGCAGCATAACAAGGGGCAGTGAGCACAGGGCTTCCCGGCAAGGCCACTGGAACCAGACCGCCGGGGTTTGAATCTCAACCCTGCCACCTGGTAGCTGTGTCACCTTGGGTGGGTTATTTAATCTCTCTGAACCTCTGGTTTTTCATCTGTAAAATAGAGATAATAATAATGTAGCACATAGGGTATTATTGTGAGAATTAAATGAACTAATACCCGTAAAATACTTAAAACAGTGCCTGGCATGTTGTAAGAGCTCCGTAGGTGTTGATTTTTATTATTATTATTGTTGTTGTTATTATTGTTATTACTGGGGCCGAACCTGGCAAATTTACTACATGGACAAGCAGAGACAAAACTGCATCTAGAAGTCAGGGCTTTCTGTAAATAAGAGGAGAGAGGGTGGGTGGAGTGATGCATATTCAATTCTTTTTCCTACATTTGCTGATCAGATAAGTCACTCCTCTGGAAGGAAGGGGCAGGGAGCAGAGGGCAAAGAGGAAGAGGCAGGGAGTGTTCTTTCACTTTATAGAAATTTGATGCTTTGGGGCCAGGGTGCTCTTGGCATCCACCATGGACCTGGTGCTGTGCTGGGTCACAAAAGGAATGTGGCAGGGATGTTCCCTGCTCTCATGGAGCTTGCATGAAGTGCAAAGTCACACTTGCTTTAATTTATTCTAGCACAAAGTATAAAATTACTCTGACTTTTAAATGACTTAAGGCTAATGATTGTCCTGACCTGGGCAGGAGACCTGAGCTATGGAAAGGAAAGCCTGGCTTGTTGTCACCTGCCTGGCTTGGGTGTCTTCTGGTCTTCTTCATTGTTCACCCTGCAGATCTGTCTCAGAGGATGGGGAGGTCCAGGGATGTTGGCGGGGCCTGTGATAAACACTGATTTCACAGGCTTTCAAAGCCCTCGTATGAATCCCCAGGGAGGGGAGGAAGAACTATGACTGATGACATGCAGGTAAATGGTCATTACCACTTTACAGAGGAGGAAACTGAGGCTCAGGGGTTAAGCAGCTGAGACCGGGAGATCTTATTAGAAGTCACCCGGCTAGTGCACACTACAGTTGGGATTAAACCTGGATCTGTCTGATGCCAAAGCCACCCACCCTTTATACTATGTCACTATCTCCTTGTCCATAAAGGACACTTCCCCAGTGGTTCCTGTGCTACGTGCAGGAATGAGAGTCATTACAGGTCACTGTGTTGCTCATAGTCATCAATTAAGCAGCCAACTCTGTTG
Source organism: Cheirogaleus medius (assembly GCA_008086735.1). Taxonomy (NCBI): domain Eukaryota; kingdom Metazoa; phylum Chordata; class Mammalia; order Primates; family Cheirogaleidae; genus Cheirogaleus; species Cheirogaleus medius. The sequence goes on along the minus strand of VBSM01001979.1, from coordinate 20,823,856 downwards.
TTCTTATTTGCCCAAAAGGAAACATATTTGGGCAAAATCAAGCCAATTTTACCCCGAGAGAAGTAATAACAATTACAGCTCTAAAATATGCTGTGTGTGTTTGTGTGAGGAAGATCTCTGTCCCACTCTGCGTCGGGCGTGCATTGCCGTGGCCGGCCCAGTAGACAGAGGTGGTTTGCAAAACAACCACCAAGAGACCAACTGAGTTCCAAGTTGCTGCTTGTGTTGGCAGAAAAGACGTGAGGCTGGTGTGAGAATCCAGTTTGCCACCTGAGTTAATGTGCTAGCCGCGCTGGGATTCGATGTGTAGTTCCCCCACATGGAACGGCATACAGCGGCAAACATTCTAGAGTGGCCCCTGGCAGGCTCCTAGGCTGGAGTCGGGCCGTCTGCAGTGATTTGGATCATAATTATAAAGTATCAACCATGTTCAAGCCCCTCTGCTTGGGGCTGCCTGTGGGTAGCATGGTCTGGGTTCGTCAGTATCCCAGGAGTTTCTGGCAGGAAGAAAAGAGTGAGCCAAGCCCAGCTGCGGAAAGTGGTGCAACCAGCACTTACATTGTCAAGCTTCCAGGGCTCAGAAAATGGGCTCTCAAACTTGGGTGTCCAAAAACATTATCTAGGAAACTTGTTAAAAATGCAGATGTCAGTGCTCTACCTTGAGAGGGTCCAGGGCGGGGTCTGGGGATCTGCAAGTAACAAGTATCTCTGGTGATTCCGATGTGGATGGTTCGTGGACCTCTTTGGGAACAGTGGCTCGAGGTCTGAGGAAGGCCAGCAACAAAATCCTGGAAGGCTGAACTTGGGAGCTGGGAGCAGCAGCACTCGTGGGCCCAGGGCAGCAGGGTGGTCTGGGGTCTCAGGCCTCCAGGCTGGTGGATAGGGCTGGGCTTCAGTCCCCATGGGTAACTCGAGTGGGAAGGAGGGGCCGGGCTGAAGGCCAGGCAAGCCAGTGGCTCATACAGTAGATTAGAGAAGGTTTCAGCCTGCAGCTCATGGGGCTCTGCAGGGGTCACATTCTTTGACACGTTGGACGTGGAGTGTGGGATCTGTAGACACTGATGGAGAAGCTGTCACTTAGCAAGAGGCCAAGTGACCAGGGGTTGGGATAGTGGTGTGGAAGGTCCTAGGAGAAAGCGGGCACTATGGTTGACAAAATCCATCAGTGGCTTTCCGTCCCACTTAGAATGCCACCCTGCCGGGACCCAGCCGTGGCCAGCCTCCCCGGACATCTTGGGGCTTTTCCCCCCCTCACTCATCATCTGTGTTCCAGCCAAACTTTGAAGAACATAGTTCTTTAAACAGGCCAAGGTCTTCCCCACTGAGGGCCTTCCCAAGTCTGTACCCCTTGCCTGGAGACCTCTTCTGCCTGCTTACCCATCAGATGTTTTATTAATATTAAAGGACTGGTGATCTGAAGTGACTGGTGATCTGAAGTGACTGGTGATCCGTCCCTCCTCGTACCTGCTCATTCCCAGCCCCTTCAAAAGCAACTAAATGAGGCACAAACTCTTTGGTGACATGAATCCTCCAGTTCTTGCCAGGGCCTGTCCTGGTGTCAGGTTTCACTCTGAAATGTGGGGTAGCATGCTCATGGCTGAAGAATGACCAGACACACCAAGATAAGGCAAGCATGAAAATGAGGTTTATTGAGAGAAAGATAGGATTATAGGGCAAGAGCAAGATATAGGTTTACACAGCATGATACATACACCACAGATGATGACCAGACCCACTATTGCAGCAAAGAGAGGAAATAAGGGTGCAGAAAAAGGGCCTGGCTATGGTCTCAGTCTTGTTTTATAGTGCCCAGATTGGGACCACACCCTGTGGCTCAGATGTCACCATGAAACCACTTTGATTGGACACTTGGGTGTTGCATGACCTAAGTCTTAACTATGCATGTGGGTTGTTCTGGTTCAATTTCCGGACTCTATGGCTCCTATGCTGCTTGGCCTGTGGGCTAGAGAGTCCGTTGCATTCTTTTGCAGCTGGCACAATGAGTTATGATTGGCAGATTCATAGGGTATTCCCTCCTCCCCAGGTATGGCAGTCGCTTGGGAGAGGGTTAAGGTGGGGCAGGACCAAGATGGGGGCCTGGGGCCCACCCTTGTCCTTCTTCCCAGGTGGAGCAATGGCACCAACAAAACAGCGCCCACTTTTGTCCCTAGCAGACCCAGAATCCCTCACTATCTACCTAACACTGGGACTCCTGTGGCTCTAACTTCTGTTCCTGGACATGGAATTTGGGGTAGCAGTGGAGAAGGGGGAATAGGGTCCTGTTAAAATTAGCACAGTCTTGGGAAGTTTGAGGAAGCAGAGGCCAGTTCAGCTATCCCTAAAGAACTAGAGATGTCTCAAGTGTTGGTCAAATTTAGGTGACATTTTGCCCCAGTTTTTCTGTAGCTGTAAGTCCAGGAATGGTGTGTGGTTAGGAGTCAGGGGCAGGGAATGAGAAAGGGTTGGGGGTTAACAGAGGCCAACTCTGACATCCTGCATCCCTAGTGACTGCTAGCACACACCTTTATCTCCTTATATACGCATACATACATGTGCTCCTTGATGTGCGTGTGTGTATGTGTACGTGTGAATATACACAACATACGCAGGTGTGGGACAGCCTAGGAAACATGCCAGGAACTTGGGAATGTCTCAGGTTGGTTTCCCAGCAGGTCTAAGTGGCTTCAGGTATTTATCTGATGGCTGCACCATCCGTTGCCTCAACTAGATCAGTCCCTTTGCACAGGTCCTCTCGTGCTTGCAGAAGGGACAGGTAAACAAGGTCTCCAAGTGTGTGTCCTCTCTTTGGGGGTAGCTTCTGCTTTGTCTTTCTATACTCTAGTCTTGCAGAAGGGCTGACCTGCCTCTGCTTTCCTCCTACCCCTGGAGCCTTCATGACTCCTTGCTCAAGTGGTAAAGTCCAACTCACTCTTCAGCTCTCTGTTCCGATGTCACTGCTGCAGAGATGGCTTGCTGACTTCCCACTCCAAAGGGAGTGGTTTAATAATCCTCCCCCCATTCTTATCTTGACTAACCATTCTTGCCTTTATCACATTTATGGATAGTACTTTAGTTATGTTATTTATGTACTTACTTAGTAGTCACTAGACTGCAAATACCATAGAGGGGTGATCACATCTGCCTTGTTCATCCATTGCCTCCCCAGTGCTTTGGGAGAGGCATGGTGCCTCTCAGTAATTCCTTGCTGAATGAGGAAATGGATGAATGAATGGAGAGTTGTTTTTTAGCAAATCAATAGGGCTTTGATGGAAGACAGGAAGTCATTAAAGATAAGGGAAGTAACATGAGTAAAATTTCAGAAAAGGGAAGTGATCCCTGCCATCTTTGGGACATGTTGGGTAATTCTATTGATCACAGCAGGGGCTTGTTGGGGCAGACTGGGCCCAGCACACAGGGTTTGGATTCCCAGCTAAGGAGGTGGGACTTCATTTGTCAGGCAATGAGGAGCCACTGGGGGGTTGTGAGCAGGAGAGAAGCAGGCAGCAGGGGTGCATGAGGCCAGTGGCACAGTGGATAATGCATCTGACCACAGATTGGAAGACTCCAGGAGTAATAAAGACAGAGGGGGGGGCCCACTGGAATGGTGGTGTCCTGGGGGGATGCAGAGGGAGAACCCAGCGGTGGGTAAAGCAGGGGGAGGCCGTTGCAGCAGCGGCCCAGGCAGGAGGCGATCGGGTCCTGAACTAGAGTATCGACAGCGGGAGGAGAGAGGGGAAACAGATGCAAGAGACGTTGGGAAGGAAGAAATGGCAGACTTTGGTGGCTGATTGGATGTGGGGGCGAGGGAGTTTCTCAGGCATTCAAGGGAAAAATGCCACCTCCCTCCTCCTGCTATCTTCAGCTCAATGGCAGGAGAGTATCAGTGACAAAGAGCTGGCATGATCTGAGCTGGAAGCATCTGTAGAAAGTAATGAAGTACAGGCAGCTGAATGTGAATGGGAAAAAATTTGTGTCACTAAATGGTCCTATTGCAAAACGAGGAAGGAAATAAGCATTTATTTAAAAAAAAAATCTGCCGGGAACAGGATGCCCCATCCCTTCCAGGGGCTGAATTGCTCTGGAGGAGTCGTTCCCACCCACCTGGCCATCCTGCATGAGGGCTGCGTGTCCTTGAAAAGAGGATTAAAATAATGGCCAGGGGCAGCCCTAGGGAGGTGTCCTTCGAGTTCTTTTGGTCGTTAGATCAGGCTGAACTTCTGCTATGTCTGAGATGGGACATGCTGTCCTGCTAACATATATAGATTTTCAGAAAGAGAGAAAAAATTGGATCCATTACAGCTATAGTTGGCCAATTCCATGACAGTGTCCCCACTAACGGTATGGACTTCTGCAGTCACTTGATCATTCTGGGCCTCCGTCTCCTCCCTTGCAAACAGAAGGGTCTGGATGAGGTAGAAACTCCATCCTTTCTCCCTGGGCTGACACTGAATCTATGGAGGGTGGCTTCAATCAAAACGGGGTCGAAGGGAGGGAAGTCTTACAGATGTTTTATTTAGGTGCCAAGTGTCTGGAGTCAAAGCTTTCAGGGGAACATCTTCTTTCTTCCCACTGAGCTCCAGTATTAAATAATGTCCCCACCCTGACTATTCATTAAACAGAGCCACTCACTGACAGATTGCCTTCTTTTTAGACTGAGGATATTTTATAGTCATCTTCCACTGGGTGACATATAGGGTTAATATAATTCTGATATAAATTTTAATATATTCAGCAGAGTCATTTGCTGTTCATCTGGCAAACAGTAGAGATTCATGGTTAAGAAGCCAAGGAAGGAGGGTTGGGGAGATGTTGGTCGAAGGGTACAAAGTTTCAGTTATGCAAGAGCAATGAGTTCTAGAGATCTAATGTACAACATGGCAAGAACAGTTAACAATACTGTATTGTGTACTTGAAATTTGCCAAGGGGCTAGATCTTACGTGTTCTTACCATGCACACACACAAAAGTAATGGGAGGCGATGGATACATAATTACCTTGACTGTGGTGATCATTTCACAACTTGATGTTTTGAGATACATGTACACATCTTAAATACATACAATTTTTATTTGTCAATTACAACTCGATGAAGCTGGAAAAAAAAACCACTAAACAAAACAAAACAGAAGCCAAGGAAGCAGGTAAGTTAATATGTGTGAAGCTGATATTTGAACCCAGGAAGTCTAGCTCTGAGGACTCTGTCCTAGGCACCACCTAATGCTGCTGCCTTTCCATTAGTGTGCGAGGGCTGCCATAACACGATACCACACACCGGATGGCTTAACCAACAGAAATTTACTTTCTCACAGTTCTGGAGGCTGGAAGTCCAAGATCAAGGTGTTGTCAAATTTGGTTTCTCCTAAGGCCTTTCTCCTTGCCTTGCAGGTCATCTTCTCTCCTTGTGCCCACATGGCCTTTCCTGTGTGTGCCATGGAGAGAGAGAGCTCTTTGATGCCTCTTCCTCCTCTTATAGGGACACTAGTCCTGTTGACTTAGGGCCCTCTCCTTTTGATCTCATTAAACCATAATCACCTCCTTAAAGGTCCTATCTCCAAATATAGTCACATTGGGATTAGAGCTTCAATGTATCGATTTTGGGGAATCACAGTTCAGTCCGTAACAACCTTCCCCATGGACTTGTTGAGAAGATGAAATGAGAATGCATGTGGAAAGGATCTACTTAGTACAGTGCCTGGTATACAATTAGGGCTCAGAGCTGTTGCTGTTGTTAGTATTATTGCCTCTGATGTGGGCATAGGAAAGGGACTAAAACTGACTATTACAAGGTGCTAAGAGCTCCCAAGGAGAATTTTTGCTCTTCTCCATTCTGACTAGCTGTCAATCTCTCTTTGCCTGGAGCCCTGCAACAGCCTCCTGACTGTTCTCCCTGGTCCCACTTGTCCCCTGTAGGCCACATTAGTCACACAGCTGTGATCTTTTAAAAGTTAAGTCAGATGATGTCACTCATTTACTTAAAATCCTCTGGCTCTCTATTGAGCTTTGATGAACGTCCTGACTCCCAGCCATGGGAGCTTCTATCCCGACTGGAGCCAGCACCGGCTGTCCTCTGCCACCTCTTTCCTAGCAGGGCTCCCCTTGCTCACTGTGCTCCAGCAACACTGGGCTCCTTTTAGTTTCTCAAAAACACCAAGAAAATTCTACTGTTAGAGCCTTTCCCCTCACTTCTCTTTAATTCCTGAACACTCTTTCTTAGATATCTTCTGCCTTATCTCATTTAGATCTGGGCTCAAAATGTACCTGCCTACCACCCCATCTAAAGCTTCTCCCTCTTCCAGAGTTACTCTCTACCATAATTATTAGCCCACTTTATTTTCTTTATAGCACTTAGGACTAAGTGACCTCATCTTATGTGTTTGTTTATTTGCTTGTTTATTATCTTTCCTTCTCAGTAGACTATACACTCTCAACATGAAAGGATCTTTTATCTTTGGCTCATTACTGGAACTCCAGTGCCTGGCACAGAGTGCAAGCTCAGAGCACATTATTTGAATGAATGAATAAACAAATGAGCTTGAATCTGGAGATTCGAAGTAGGAGGGGACTGTTTCGGATAACCATTCCCAAGTTAAGGATGAAGACACACTGGTAAAGTAGAGGAAGGGGTGTTTCTTTTTCTCATATGAGTCTTATTCAGAATGCCTATTTTGGAACCAGGTGCAAGCATTCATATTTTTTATTTATTTTAATTCTCTGAGATTTTGGGACTCAGACTACTCTTGGTCTTTATTTAATTTATCCCAGGCCCCTAAAGCTTTATGGCTGCTGAAAATAGTATCCTGGCATGAGTCACAGAACCCAGGTCTTGCCTTATCAGCCTTTGCTGTGGCCATCTGGAATCATCTCTTGACTCTGATGGTTTCGCCTGCAAGCTTAGCCCTGCCCACACCCGGGGTCATACTGTCCTGACTACAGAGTACTTTGCAAAATAAACTATTCACTTTCCCTAGAGTGATATTCTATTAATAAATATTCAACAGCCAGTGTAACAATGACACCAATCATTCAGCTATACATAACTAGTACAGCTGAGCTAATGTGTATTGGCTGCAAATCAGGTCTGACTACCCCATCGATACCCTCCCTGGTAAATGTTTTTATATAGAATTTTCTTTATTGCCAAAGATGAAGTGGCCAGACCTCCATGCCCATCAACCTTTCCTGCTCCCCTTTGCAGCTATGGGACAGCCCAGCCTTTTCCCATGAAATGCTTCATGTTCCCCATTATAGCTCCAGAGCCCCTTTTTGTTTCTGGGACCTAATAGCCTTCCAGGTATACTCATTTATCCAAGGAGTATTTACTGACCACCCATGGTGGATGCTGGGGCTGGAGCTGGAGCAGTGAACAGACACAAGCCACTTCCCTTGTGGAGCTTACATTCAAGGATATTCCAGAACTGTGACCAGTCCTTTATAAAGTACAATTGGCCCTCCATATCTACAGGTTCTACGTGCATGGATTCAACCAACCATGGATCAAAAATATTCAGGAAGAAAAAATTCCCCAAAGTTCCACAAAGCAAAACTTGATCTTGCCGCGTGCCTAGTGCTACGTTGAATTCACGCAAATGAAGTGCTATGTAGGCATTGTATTAAGCATTATAAATGCTCTAGGGATGATCTAAAGTATATGGGAGGATGTATGTAGGTTATATGCAAATGCTATTCCATTTTATATAGGGCACTTGAGCATATGAAGATTTTGGTATCCATGGGGGGGTCCTGGAACTAATGCCCCCCTGATACTGAGGGACAAATGTGTAATACTGAAATATAAAGTTATTGTGTTGGGGATGGGAGTGAAGAAGGAGAAACCACACCTGAGATGCAAGGGGAGGGGTCTGCTGCTTAGTTCTCGCCAACTTCAGCCTTCTGCCCCAAGAAGTGGGGCCTTTTCCCCTGTACTTCTCAATTTGCCTATGTTCTGTCCCCAAATGCATTACTCACCTGGAACCACACCAAACATTTGTCTGACTGCATGTATCGCTGCTGCCTAGAGGCTGTTAGCCCATCGTGCTGGACACCATGGATACTGACGCTGGCTTGTCATATTGGACATTTCCAGGCCTTTTTGGACAATGATCTACGATTTTCATCTCCCAAACCCTACCTCCCTTTTCACTTTCTCTCATCTTCTCTTGACAGAACACGGAGTGTCAACACGACTCTCGGTGGAGTTGCTCCACATTTTGGCAGATTTAGAGTCCCACAGCCTGTACTCCTCCCACATAAGACATCCTGTTACACCAGCAGAAAGTGCGTGCCTGCCCTTTAGATGTAGATGTGAGCCAGCTACTTCCGGTGGAATCCTGTCCTGCCCTTTCCCCCGGGCTTGCTCTGTGAGTTCTTCTCTCCTGCTCACTCATTTGATTATGGTAACTTTGTCTTCCGAATCGTGAGTGAATCTGGTACGAGTTGTCATTTGGCTCATAATATTCTCCATCCCAACAGTGAGTAAAGTGTTTCAGTTAAGAAGTTTTTGGTTGCAAATAATGGAAATTGCAATCCAAATTGGCTAAGGCAGAAAGGAGGAATCTATTTGCTTTGGAACTAAGTGGTTCGGGCAAGGCTTTAATTAGGACTCAAATGAAGTGCCCAGAACCTAGCTTCTGTCCCCATTTCTTGGCTCTTATTCCTTGACATGAGCTCGATTATCAAGTGGGCTTTCCTCTGGTGTGAGAAGATGACTGTGAACATCTTCCCTGGCAGTTTCCTCATTCATATCTGTGAGAAAGAGAAACTTTGCTTTCCTAATGGTTCAACCCAAATTTGAGTCTTACTGGCCCTGACTGGCTTGATTTTGGTCACGTGCCTTTCCTCAGCCAACTGCTGTGGCTGTGGATGGGCTACACGGAACAGCTTAGGCCAATCAGACTCAACTCCTGCTGCTGGGAGTGGAGCCAATTTCGGCCAAATTGCTTGGCTCAAAAATTCAGGACGAGGTAGGGAAAGGCAAAGTGCGAATGGATGCTGGGGCAGAACAGATGCCCCCTACAGCAAGCAACTTGACCTTTGCCTTGTAATTTTGCCCTTGCCTCTGGAATTGATATGGCATTCCATATGATTTCTCTGATGAGAGTTTTGTGTGTGCTTTCAGTTTCTGTCTTGCAAGTCCTAATCACCTCCCTCCATCTCTTTTTTCCTTCTTGAGAGTATGATCTCAGAAAGGTTGTGCAATCTTCCCTGGCCCCATACCAGCTCCTTGCAATAGCTTAGATATTTTAAATGCAAAAGATACTATTTCCTTCAATGAGAAGGTAATAATCATGGTAGAAACTGAGTACAAGTTAATAGTGGTAGGCACGTCAAAAGTGGGTATATGCAAACATAATGAGTGAGATGTGCAACGTTTGGGGGATGGTCACGCTTGAAGCTCTGCCTCGAGGGGGGAGGGGGGCATGGGCAATATACGTAACCATAATATTTGTACCCCCATAATATGCTGACAAAAAAGTGGGTAAACAGTTTAAGTGTTTTAAGTCTTTGATATAAACTTATAGATTTTTCTGTGGCTTGGTATCTGTGACATTTGTCATAATTTATATCTCTTAACTTTCAGTTTCAGCCTGATAGAAAATTTCTTAGACTCACTAGACTTAAAGAAACCTTGATAATTAATTCAAGGACCTCATTTTTCTTATTAGAAGACAGGCCCAAATAGGTTACATGACTTGCCCAAGGTCACATAACAATACCCAGTGCCTAGTATACTGACCTTAGTCTACTCTTTCATTCTCTGTTTTCTCCCTTTCTGGCTGGGTATAGAGTTCCTCCCTGATTAAATCTCTCTTATTGTTAAAATAATGAATTATTATTATGTAATTATTAATAAAGTTATTAACTATTAATTTATATACAAAGTCATGAACAATTAGGCTAAGGAATTCTAGATTTCGCTCATCATGGGTGAGGGATGGTCATGATTTGCCACAGTAAGTAGAATGGAAAAAGCACACGGGCTAACTCAAGAGGCCTGATAGAGCAGAGTTTGGATTCTAATTTCAGTTTAGTGTGTCTCTTGGGAGATGCAACTTCACTCATAGATCACAGTTTATCCTAGTTTCTAAAAAAGTAAATGAGATGATAGACTAAAACTATTTGCATTCCTTGGAAAAGAGCTATTTGAAAAAGTAAATATGAGCTAAAACATGTATTCATTAGTATAGATCCTAGCTGGGAACCAGTAATTTGGAATTTGTCACAATTCAGGCAGGAGTTGGATTTCAGAGGGGCTCTTTCATTTGCTTAAGAGAGTAAACTGCTTGCAGCACTGTAAAAGCACTTTTATTTTGCAAAAGTAAACGGAATGATAAGTAGAATTTTTCTTAGGTATTCACAATTTTTACCTGGCAATATATCATTACCTTAGTCTATTTTTTTCCCCTAAAGGTGAAAAAATCCTGTTTCTTTAAAAATGTTTTATAATTCAAACTTTTTAAAATGGATTCATACAGACATCTCTATGTATTTCAGTGAACTCTTGCTGCAAATTATCCCAATAGGACAGCCCATTGTGATGCTTTCTCAGGATTCACTTGGGGTCATCAGGCAGAATGACGACCTTTTGGCAGGCAGTGACCTTAGTTTCCTTCCCACTTAGAAAACATCTTGGCAACGTGTATGAGGTCAGTCCTCAGTAGGCTAAAGAGTTGCTGAATTACTCTCTTTATTGCCTATGTTATGAGATGACACGTATAACCTGCCCATTATTAGGCACGGCATGTAGATAGCTGTTTAGTAGATGGTAGCTGTAATCCGAAAGGTACATGATAGGGTGATTAAAGAAACAGGATCTGAAGTCTGAAATCCTGGGATTGGAATTTCAACGCTGACACTTACCAGCTGGGCAAAACCAAATAGATTCAAACTTGTCTGCACAATCCAAATCAGACCAACACAACACAGGGTGTGCTCCCGATGCTTCCTAGACAAGAAGTTGGGATGTTTGGAGTCAAGAAGCCTCATGCCGAATCCACCTTCACTGTGGAGGATGTTGGCTAACACCGCACTGAGGGTGATTTGGTAAAGACTTCATTTGCCCTCTGAGGGAGGCAGAGAGAAAGGAGATCTGGCTGTTAACTTTCTAACACCAGGTGGCTCAGTTGTCTTGAGAAACCATGATATGCATTTTGCAAAAGGCTCCAGTAGAGCCTTTTGCTTGTTCCCCAGTCTACATATTCTGTCTAGATTTTGTCTGTGCTTTGTCTCCTGATGGTAACGGACACCGATTTACTTAAGAAGCTGAGTCCCCTTCTGATTCCTAACACAGTTTTGAGCAAAGAGACGGTGAGTGTTCGCACATGCTACCGAGGGTGAAAGCTCTCTAATACCACCCTGGGAAAGAGCTATAGATCTGTTATCGATTGCCCACGTTTTCCTTCCGTATTAGGCAGTCAGCTAGGTGAACACCAGTCCCAGTATGATTGGTGTTTAACACTGGCATCGTACTTTGTGTTTTTAAAAAGCTTCAAAAATCAATTCCTCATTAACCTGATTGAAAGAGAAGTTATGCCTCCTCTGCTATGTTCTGAACAGGACATAGATCACTGCAGGTGCTCGATAAATATTAAGCATTTCATCCTTGCCATTTCTCCCACCCAAATAGGATACAAGAATTCATTTTCTTAGTGATGAGAGTCTTCACATCTAGACCAATGTTGCTTTCTGTAAATCTCAAATGTTCTGAAACATGAGGACTCTCTTATAGATGATGTAAAACCAGCCTAGTGGTCACTAGGTCAGCAGGTTGTAGGGTTCATTTTGCTGTCAGCCTTCTTTCTGGTAATCCCTGAAAGGAGGAAGGCCGGGCAATGCACCTACTTGAAATTACGTGGAGCACATTCCTATAGTTAGCAGCATCTCCCCTAGAAGGAAGAAGCTGATATTATGGTAGATAGGATCGTAGAAAGTGGGGGCCATCAGCCATAATGCTGCCATTCTTTTAAGACCGTTCATGCTCACACAAATGGCACAGACACGTCCTATCTGGTGTTCCAGGTGTAATAATATTTTGGACTTTGGAATAGTGTCCTACATAAAGACCCATGATGTTCATTTTATTCCTTTGAAGTTTCCATAATGGGATCACTCAGTTTGGAATATCTACTTGTTCACCTTCTTGGAAAATGTAACTGCAGAATGATGTTGTGCTTGTGTGGGAGTCTGGGAGGGCACTGCTCAATCATGCCTTCTGGCCCTCAATCTTCATGTCTCAGAAGTAGGTTAAGAGGGTGACTGAGCTGGTAATAAGACCCAATCTGGAGAGGGAAGATACATCTGGATAAGATGCCAGCTTAGGGCTTAACTTCTCCAGGGAAATGCAAAAGCCGTGCTGCCAAGGCATTTTCAGGCTGCCTCTGTGGTGCAGCAGAAGCGGCATATGATGCAGAATAATTGCTGTTTGGTTACAGCACGAACACTGATACATGTCTGGCCACTAAGGTCAGGCCATGGAGAAGGGGACAGCACATAGTTCCAAAACAACTGGCTTAGAATTTTGCAATGGGTGGAGATACTTCCTTGCATCCTGGTTTAATGCAATCTGGACAAAGCTTGAATTCAGTGAATGATGTATCAGAGTGAAATATTACAATTTATTTTAAGCTTTCCATTTTATTTTTTTTGGTCTGCCAACTGGGTCTACCCACCTGTTTAAAAAGAGCCAGAGAAGAGACTTTAAATTCTTTACTACAAGAATGCAAGAATGTTCTAGATTTTGGTAATGACATCATTTCATACTATAGTGATGTTTTTCATGAGAGGTTTTTGGAGGACTTTCAGGATGATAACTATACTGCATGATATTCACATGAGCTTAGAATTTTCTTTTCCTTTCCTTTTTAGCAGAGGGAAGAAAGGCATAGCTAAGAATGATTAAGTCAGTCAGTGGTGCTGGGTGTGCAGAGATGACTCAGGACCATGACTCAGGACCCAGATGTCTCTCTCTAAAGATCCTAGCATATCCCCTTTTGATAGACACTCATCCTTCTGCAACTCTTTATGATGGTCATTTTTTGTGCTTTGTAGTATGGGAGTGTCATGTATATCTAGATAAGGCTGGAGAACCGTTTAACCAAGGAACTCTTATACCTAGCACCCTTCTCCAACCCATATTGGATGGGCATTCATTCTGGGTCTTTGTATGGAATTACAATGGCCATGTACTTTGTGTTCTGCCCAGGGCCAAGGTCTCCATAGGGCAATGATTGTTTTCCTTGCCCTCATTATGCAGCCCTCATTTGCTCACACTGCTCTCTCTGCCATACTGCCATTATTTCTCTTTTCTTTTACTTAAATATTTTACATTTATAAAGCTTTGGTCTCATGGATTATCCACACTCTACATATGTTCATGATCTCCTGTGCTGTGATACTGCTTGTGCCATTGTTTGATATGACCTAATTATAAGTCAAGGTGATTAACACAAACTTTATAGGCATATAGGAAGGGTTGAATTAATTTATGTGACAGTGATTAAAAACTGTCCAACTATTAAATATATTTAAGGTGAATTATAATATTTTTGATGTATTCTGTTTTTAATAAGTTGTCTCCCCAAGAATGATCAAAAAATTACCAAAGGCAGAAACTTTTTATACTTGGTGTCCACCAGAGTCTAATCCTGTGTCTCCAAAGAACATACATTCAGCAACTGTTGGTTGGTTGATGGTTTTCCATATTTAAAGTTCTACCATCTGCAGAACTATTATCAGGTATATCCCATGATGCTTTCCTGATTTTTAGATAGATAGGGAGCCTGGTGAAGTGTGGATGAATCCTTGCTAAAAGGTTAGGTGGTGATTGACTGATTAGCTCCTTGGCAAGGCAAGTATTTCTCTCTTACATCATTACAGATGCACAGTTGTACCGTTCAGGAGTCTGTTTTTGAGAGGTACCGTGTTTCCCCGAAAATAAGACCTACCCATAAAATAAGCCCTAGCA
>VBSM01001979.1:20796480-20809796 GCA_008086735.1 Cheirogaleus medius | reverse complement strand
TTGAGGAAAAATAAATATAAGACCCTGTCTTATTTTCGGGGAAACACGGTACAGAACAATTTAAAGATGTTTCACAGTAGGAGGGCTTTTATTACCAAAGAAGACATTTAATGGCTTCAAGGCTCCATCAGAGTATCCCAATATGTGGGCCAGTTGGAAAGGAGCGCTCGCAGAAGATTTTGACACTCATCATGCATGCAAATCCCAAACAGCCCAGAGTGGGATTCCTCCATGTACTTTCCTTTTCATTACCAGGAGTTAATTACATGGGGAGAGGGGGAAATTCTGTAGAAAAATTTCTACATTCTCTGCATTTGTGTGACCTCTTTTTAAAAGTCAGGTTATTGAGGATTAGTCTACATACAGCCAAATTGCATATCCTCCTTTTAGGGCTCACCTTATCAGCAAAAGTGTAGAGACACGGTGATGCCAGGTGGTTGCTATATCCCTTCTTCTTGGTGAACTCTCCCTGCCCAATAGTTTTCTCTGGAATCTTAGGCTTTTGTTGAGAGTTTTTGTAGATTAAAAGTAATTACATTTGGCTGGGTGCGGTGGCTCATGCCTGTTATCCTAGCACTCTGGGAGTCCGAGGTGGGAGGATGGCTCGAGGTCAGGAGTTCGAGACCAGCCTGAGCAAGAGTGAGACCTTGTCTCTACTGAAAAATAGAAAGAAATTAGCTGGATAACTAAAAATATATGGAAAAAATTAGCCAGTGGCACATGCCTGTAGTCCCAGCTACTCGGGAGGCTGAGGCAGTAGGATTGCTTAAGCCCAGGAGTTGGAGGTTGCTGTGAGCTAGGCTGATGCCACGGCACTCTAGCCCAGGCAACAGAGCTAGACTCTGTTTCCAAAAAAAAAAAAAAAAAAAAAAAAAAAAAAAAAAAGTAATTACGTTGACATATGCATTTCAATGATTTCTGTCCACTCCTTCCCTACCCCCAACTCCTCAGCCTACCTGAGTTGCTTCCAGGTCCCCCTACGTGGGAGAGAGGCACCCAAAGTTCTGATTTGCCCAAAACATGTAGACCATTCCACAACTCACAGTGATCATCTTTTTCTTTCCTCTATTTTCTTCTTCTCAACAATGTGCCAAACTTTGTTGTTGTCGTTATTGTTAATCAGTGTTATTGGTGATTCTACATTAGAAATACTGTCGTGAATTGTGCAAAAGTGAGACACCAAGACAGGAAAAATTTGGTTCTTGTAAAAAAACATGATTTTCTGGAAATGTGAAGAACACATCTTGGGAATCCAAGTATTCCATTTCTTTCCTTGCAAGACCCTTACCTCTTTCTTGCCAGAGTGGCCCTACCTCACTGCACTTGCCTCTGCCATCCCACATGCAGGTAAGCATCAATGGTGACATCATAAAGCAATCTGGGCCCCGGGCAATTGCTTCCTGAAAAAGGAGCAGAAGTTCCTATTTGCTTATGGTCCTGAAGCACCTGGGACTGACCTGCCAGTACAGCCGCTGTGATTGTTATTTCCTACCGATACTGTAGGACATCTTGTGAGGGAGAACACAAGAAATTACATTTCAGATGGGGTCATGCCTTTTCCTCTTCTCCTTTAGGAAGGTTTCTCAAGTGTGGTGTGGGGTTTTTCGCAGGAAATTCGCCGGGGCCTCGCTCTGGACCACGACCCTGTGTAGCACAATGGCGCTTGGCACAGTGCAGGCTTGTCTGGGGCTCTGTCCACTGGGGTTGGTGACTCGAGTACTGGAAGGTCTTCATTACAATGCTTAGTTGCCACTGGCACAGATGAAATGACATTATACGATGTGGCCTTAAGTTAATGGAGAGTGATTTTTTTTAGAAAAACAAACATAATAGAAGTTGTACATCTAAATGAGGGTTGTGCCCTTCAAAAGTTATAGCATGGAAAGCAAGGCATTTAATCCACTGGTGCTTTCCTCAGCCAAGCATTGTTGTAACTTCTGATTTGAAGTTGCCTTCAGGGTCTGTGGCACATTAAAAACATATTTATAAAGTATTTGTTGTGGTTTTTTTTCCCTGATTACAAAAGTTATATAGGTTTGTAGAAGAAAGTTTAGAAAGTACAGGAAAATAATTAAAAAAAAATCATCCATAATCTTGGTATCCCTGAGATGACCTTTGTCATCTTTGACCTTTGTCAAAACTTATGTATACCTTCCTGGTAATTTTTATGCATTTGCAAATGTGGGTGCACATATATACTGACATATGATGACATATGACACACGGACATATGCATGTTTATACATTGAATTAGGGCAATAATCTTCATACTGGCTACCTGTTTGTTATTTAGGCTGGTTACCAACGTGTTGTGACATATTGCTTTGAACATCCTCCGTGGTCCAAATATTTTTCTTAAAGGGGATGGATTTTATTTTTGGAAATAGCCATTTAGAGCCAAGTCTAGGTATCTCCACTATCAAAATAACTAATATGCACGCCTGTAATCCTAGCACTCTGGGAGGCCGAGGTGGGCGGATCGTTTGAGCTCAGGAGTTCGAAACCAGCCTGAGCAAGAGCGAGACCCCATCTCTGCTGAAAGATGGAAAGAAATTAATTGGCCAACTAAAATATAGGGAAAATTAGCCGGGCATGGTGGCGCATGCCTGTGGTCCCGGCTACTTGGGAGGCTGAGGCAGAGGGATAGCCTGGGCCCAGGAGTTTGGGGTTGCTGTGAGCGGGGCTGACGCCACGGCACTCTAGCCGGGGCAACAGAGTGAGACTCTGTCTCAAAAAAAAACAAAAACAAAACAAAACAAAAAACTAATATGTTTTGGGGAAACAGACAAACTCATGTGAGAAGAGTAATAAATTGAGTTTTCTTGGGTGGATCAATCTGACTTAATGTCACATTCAAGAGCAAAGTTCCATGAATGTTCTAAGCCATGGTAAATCATGGGCTTAAGTGTATGGATTTTGAACGTGAATAATTTGAAGAAGGAATATGTACCATTCACTATTAAGCAGAGCAGGATATTTTCTCCAATAGTCTTGGAGCTTCTGTGTTTTAAGTGGTATGGTGACCAGGTAGCATCCTCACTTTTTTGAAACCATCTTTTGCAGGATCGTGAACGTTTCTTAGCCTGACAAGGATGTTAGTCTGATAGGTAAGATTGCTCCTTACTTCATGAATGTTAGCTGGAGTCAGTTCTCTTCTACTTTGTGTAGAGCTCTGGCATTCCTTGCCCTGAGACAGTCAAAAAGATGGACTGAGGAGGGCTGCAGTTTTCAAAATAGTACCAGTTAAGTACTTTACCATTTATCCATTCTAAAATAATGAAGTTGCCAATAGATTAATTAGTATGCATTAATAATTCAATGTACCTAGATTTGCTTTATAAAAGGAGATAGAATCCATCAATCAGGACCCTGGATTTTTCCCTTCCTGTGACCACCCACCAGCCAGGGTCTGTTCCACTGGTGCTGGCCTCCTGGACAGGTCCTGAGACTCTAGCAGGCCGGACAGGGATTTATTAATGCAAACATATTGGAAGCCTCTTACATATCATGAATGGTGATTAACACCAGAAATTAATATCTTGGTCCCCAGCCTTGCCAATTCCTACTTTGTCTCCAACAGGTATAGATGTAGATGTCGATGTCCAGGGAAAATGGGAGTCAAGAGTTGGCTTGGCTCTGGAATCCTTCTAGTCCAAGAAGATAAATTACTTTTTCCTAATTTAGCTATTAGATTTTCTATAGACTCTCTCAACTGGTTCTCTAATTCTAAGACTCCTTTGGTTTCTCTTCATGGGGCTTATACTTTGTGGGGATCCAGATCCAACTAACATTTATTAAGCCCTTATTATGTAGCAGAGAAGGTAAGGGGCTGTTTTACAAATGTTCTCGTTTTATTCCCACATAATTCCAATTTTTCAATGGATGGAATTGAGGTTCAGAGGAAGTTAGTAACTAACCCAAGCTTGTAACATTGATTAATGGAGGAGGTGGGATTTAAATCTAAGTGTTAGGACTTTATGGCCAGTGTGTATTCCACATTGCTTTGTTTTACATCATGCATCTTCTATCTCTCATTCATCCATTCAATACATGTATGCATTTGTTTACTTTTTTATTATTGTCTCCACCCACTAAAATGTAAGCTCCCTAAAGCCAGGAACTTTGTCTTGGTCACACTGTATTTCCAGCACCCAGAATTATGCCTTGCATGTAGTAGGTGCTCAATAATTGTTTTGTATTATGTCATGGAGAGTGGGAGAGTGGCCACCTGTGTTAAAATCCTGGATTAGTCACTCTTTGGTGTGTGACTCTGAGCAAGTGACACAACCTCTCTGCCTGTTTTTTCACTTCATTGGTGTTGTGAGGATTAAGATGCTTATAATAGAACTTGGTTCATATAAAGTGCTTATTAAATGTTAACTATTCTTGTTATCTGTTGAATGAATAAAATGTTTGTGTGACTACTATGTGCTAGACTAGGGTTAGAGCAGTCAACAAAAGCTTCACTGTCCCAGTCCTCATGGAACTTACAGCCTAGGGAAGGGCAGGGCTGAATAGTGGGAGAATTGCTGTGAGAGAGGATGCTGGGGGAGTGGATGGGAGAGGGTCAGGGATGGCTTCCCGGAGCAGCGGATGTCTGTGCTGAAACCTGAAGGATGGGTACGCATCCAGGTGGAGGACGGCTGGGGAGGGAAAAGCTCAGATGGAAGGAAAAGCATGTGCAAAGGCCCCAGAAGTGAGAGCAGTGTGGCATGTCTATCAATTAGAATGCTTTCAGTTGCAAGTTAATGGCAGACCCCTCAAAAAGTGCTTTTGATAATAAGGAAGATATTATGCCATTTGCAAGAATAAGAAGAATAGATACAAGCATTCCAGGATTGGTTAATTCTGTAGCTCAAACATGTCTCCAAATTCTTTCTTTCATTCCACTCTGCCATCCTTTGTGTCTTGGTTTATCCTGTTGGATTGGCTTCTCCTCATGATCCCAGGGTGGTCCCAAGATGGCATCACATGAAGCCACATAGCACGTGCCTCTTTTACAGAGGGAAGAAAAGTTTCCCAGAAGCCCAGGTTTCTCCTCAAGTCTCATTGGTCAGAATGGTATCACATGACCTTTTCTAACCCAATCACTAGCAAGAGGGTTAGAATTACTATATTGGCTTGGACTGATCAAGATTCATTCCTTGGGGCTGGGTCCAGCCTTCCATAAACCTGTGGTTGCCTGAAAATGCAACAAAATTGAGCTTATTTAGCTTGCATTTTAGTGGACTTGTATATGTGTCTGATGCATTTTCTTTCTGTTTGCCAATGAATTTCTCTTATTAACTTGATGACAGGGTAGTTGAAGGTAGCACTATGCGTGTGTGTAGGGGGGTTAGGGTGGGGTAGGGAGGGTAGCAGGAAGAGAAATGTCATGGAATCATGGGATCTTAAATTTTCATGTAGGAAATTCCCCTCTTGATGTAGAAATCTCTTCCACTCAGGTGCTTCTTGAACTCTGCATGGACGGGGAACTCAGTATCTCACACAGCAGCCTTTTTGTTGGAAGTTTAATCTCCTATCCCTTTATTCTCTCTCTAAGCTTCTAGTAAGGACAATTCCTTGATGTCCCATGGCCTTCCTCTTTCCTATACCAGCAGTCCACTCATTCCTTAATTCCCTGGATCCGCTGCTCAAATCCCAAAACCCAGGCTTGCTCCGTTCAGTCACAGATGCCTGCTGGGTCCACTGTGGAAGTTGCGCTACAGCCTTATCATCTGCTTATTTTGTCTTAGTTTACTTGGCCCATCTCCCTGGACTCAGCACCTACCCATATTTTAGGCTCTGAGTCCCATACGCCTCTCTAAATCTGGATTCCTGCCCCTCAGCTTGTTTTGACTAGCTGCAGGAACTCCAGGACAGGTTCTCTACTCTGCTCTGTTGCCTGTCCCAGGATACTGCAGATTGAAGGGCCCACAAGAGTTCATGTGTCCCCCAATTCTCATTTAATCTTCTCTGTTTCAGTGGGGAGGACAATGAGGGTAGATCTGTAATTTGCTGTCACTCCTTCATCAACTAGCATCCTGAACTTGTGCTTCTTGTCTTCCCCCTCCTCCTAACTCACCAAGATTTCATGCTGAGCCATGCCTTGACTTTGGGAGCAGAGATATTGTGGCTGTCCCACACTTTGGTTTTCTGGTGCTACAGATGGGCTTCACTGCATCCTCCCTGCTTCTGCCTGGTCCCCTTAATGGGCAGTGACGTGTATTTCAGAGCTGGTGGGCTGGGGTGACAAGTACAGTGTGGCCCACAACACAGAGCCAAGCTCCCCAGCCCATGCAGACCTGTGGCCTGGGCCTGCTGCCTCCACTCTCCAGCCCTCAGAGATGAAGCGCATCCTTCCACCCCACCCCCTCTCCTTGGGTCCAGCTGGCATGCGACACATTGATGTGGCATGGCAGTGTCACCCACTAAGCCAGAGAGGAAAAAGCTCTCCTGTCATAGACTGGCTTCATGCCTTGTTTACAGTATATTTTTATCTCACTTTCAATTTTACTTTTTTCTTTTTTTCCTCCATTTCTGAAATTTAAATATTTGATGTCAGTTCAGTTATTTTTATGACAATCCTCTCCCTTCCAGAAACAGAAAGAGAAAGAGAGGCAAAACCCACTGGGGCATCTGTCTCCCACTTTTAATTAGTCCCTTTTCCTCTTGCATGACACCAGCAGTAGTAACAGCAGGGTGTTCTGTTCTAACCCCCGGGCCAGCCAGCCCCTCACCATTATTCCCTCCCCCCAAGCCCCAGGGGTCTCCAGTGCTCCCGGACACCCCCATATGGTCCTGCTGAGCTACAAGGGGACAAAGTTTCAGAGAGGAGCCTGAGCCCTTCTTCTCTCTGAATCAGATGGCCAAAAGGCCGAACCTATAGTGTGAATTTTATTTTCTGTCTGTTAATTCATCGTAGACAGCCTCATCTGATTAATAGTTTCCCTTAAATGAGAACAACTTCAAAATATTCCTTAAGACCTAGGTCCTAAGCGAAGGAGGCTGGATTAGAGGCGAGTATCTGTGTGTTTTAGTCCTACCTCCTGACTTAGATAAGCTCTCTGTGCCCCATCTAGTACCCAGGGGGAAGACAGTCTCTTACCCTCCACCCTCCGTGGAGATTACAGAATATAAGGAAAGAGCTCAGTGCTCTCTTGTGGAAGGGAAGGTTATGGATTTCAGTGAGATTATTTTGATTAGTTATTGCTGCCAGAGACACATGCACCCTCTTCCTCTGAGCCCTTGTGAGTAGAGGGTCAGTGGGTTTTCTTTCTCACTGGTCCATTTCTACTGTCCTGTGTGTATCTCCTGGGCCCATATGGAAAAAGCCAGAAATGTCCCAGTTTGCTGACCCCCCTCCAAGCCCTGGCTGCTTTGAACAGTGGGGCCCCTCCTTTTGCACCCTCAGCCCCCAGCTCTGCTGAGCTAGAGGAAGGTATTGCCTCCGGAGCCCCATAGCAGGCTAAGAGCTGAGGCCCCTTCCCCCTGGACCACACCCCGGGGCAAAGGACAGGTATCTTATGTTGGGATGGCACATTTTAGTTTTCATAACATCTCAAATAACCTGCCTTACCTTGTTTCATCCTCACCATAACCTTGTGCAACAGGAAGAATAGGAAGGATGTTTAACTTCCTTTTTTTTTTCAGCAAATTATGAGGGTACAAATTTTTGGGTTTCAAATAATGCCCTTACCCCCCCTCCCCCCACAATTCTGAGCTTCAAGCGTGACCATCCCTCAGATGGTGCACGTCTCACTCATTATGTATGTATATACCCGTTCCCCCTCCCCCCTCCCACCCGCCCAATACCCCATAAATGTAGTTCCTATGTGTCCACTTAGGTGCTGCTCCGTTAATACCAGTTTGCTGGTGAGTACATGTGGAGCTTGTTTTTCCATTCTTGGGATACTTCACTTAGTAGTATGTGTTCCAGCTCTATCCAGGCAACTTGCTTTTATAGAAAACATAATTGGGGTTCTGAGAGGTTAAGTGATGTGCCCAGGTTAATGCCTCTAGTTAGTGGTGGAGCCTGGGCAAGAACCCAGGACCCCTGACTCCCAGTGCCGGGCTCTTTCTACTGCAGCCCACTGGCTAAAGGGCCTGGGATGCCCTTTGTGTTTTCATGTTGTGTCTTGCACACTGCCTGGCCTTCCCACAGCCTCTTCTTCTGATGATCATCCAAATTCTCTGTCCCATACCTCATCAAGCTCTAAGCTTTAGGCAAGGCAGGTGAGCCAGCGAGGTGGACCACCAGGTGTTTGTGCTGGGGAAAAAAGGTATGGGCTGTGGGGTGTGTGGGTGGGAGGAGGCTGAGGAACACATGCTCCATATTAATCTTTATTTCAATGAAGTTGTTTGAGTTCATGCTTTATTGCGGTGCTTTAAAATAATGTGTTTCTAACGGTGCCCCCGGGGGTAGCACTTGTACTTTTGAGATCCTATTGCTGGAGTGGCTCACGAGACCAACCACAATAATAGAAAATGAGGCACCCCCTGGTGTACCATCTGAATTTATAATAGCAATTTCTATGATGCCCCGAGGCCAGCTCTGTTTGTATTTGAGAACATGTGAGAGCTTGGCAGTGAGGGGGTGTCTCCTTCCTCCCTGCCCTGTGCTGCTCTGAGCTCCTCTTTAACCTGGAGGAAGGTCCTGCCTGGGTCTCCTGCATCGGGCTCTCATTTTTAGTTGCCGAGGAAAGGACTCATCCTCCACCACCCTGGTTTTGGTGTGGGCAGGGAGGCTGATGGAGGGGACGTGGTCTCCTCCCGTCTGTCAGCTACTCCCCTCCTCCCTTGCACCCTATGTGCAAAGCAGAAAGTCCCTCTGGGACCTCCTGTGCCTTCACCGTCAAAGCGGTGAAATATGAAATGACAACATAATGAAATGGACTTGGTCTCATTAAGATTCCAAGTGGATGTCTGTCTGTTTTATTTTTTTCCCCCAGTTCAGCCTGAGACCCAGACCATGGTACAGAAGGCACAAGCGGGTCAGTGCTGCTGGGATTGGGGGCGGGGGTCTGGCAGGAGAAGCAAGCCCTGCCAGATAAGGGGACAGCATGGCAGGCCCAGACAGCAGGCCCAGGGAGGTACCAGGGGACAGAGGGAGCGCTGAATCACCCATCAGAACTTCTGGAGACAGGAACACAGGGTTTGGCTGGTGCCTCTGAAAACTCACCCACACAGAAAGCTTTCTTGGACCCAGAAGATGGATAAGGGTGGGGTGGTTACATGAAGACAAGAAATCCCCATTTCCTTGCAAACTGCTTAGTGATTTCTGGGCAAACTGCCCTGAAAATATCTGATGTGAAAAATGAACAACAGCACCCCCTTCCCTTCGTCCAGTAAAAATAAAGCCTGCCTGATAGAATGTGTGAGCAGCACTCGCACACTGGTTTTGCATTCTTTATGGGCTTGTAAGTACAATTTTGTCTCATGACAGAAGCCCATGAGGAGAGTCAGAGCTATCCATTCATTCAATCATACATTCATCAGACTTATTGACCCTTTACCCTGTGCCAGGCACTGGGAAAGGCATCAGAGACTCGAAGAGGAAGACGACGTTGTCCCTGCCCTCAAAGACCTTGGTGTATGTGCGCCTTGTGGTCAAAACCTCATTGTCTTGCTTTCTTTGCCAGTATAGACAGAGAGCACCT
Source organism: Cheirogaleus medius (assembly GCA_008086735.1). Lineage (NCBI taxonomy): Eukaryota > Metazoa > Chordata > Mammalia > Primates > Cheirogaleidae > Cheirogaleus > Cheirogaleus medius. Next base: position 20,800,158 of record VBSM01001979.1, on the reverse strand, counting down.
TAGGCCAGTTTGTCTATGAACTGCTCTCATTCACGGGGGAGACTTCCATCACTGGGTATTTACCCAGAGGCATGGTCCATCCTCATGGCTGTCCATCCTGTCGGCATGTGGGCCCCTGGGCTGCTTGTCTAAGCCCGTGGCAGCATTGTCACCCCCACTTGTACACCCAGGGGTGGTGTACTGATGTACAGTCCATTGGACTGGTTGGGGCTCACACCTTACTGGTGAGTAGATATTTTAACCATTATCCCCAGCCCTACTGCAGACTAATAAAATGAAAAATATCAAAATATCAAAAAAAAAAAAAGATTTCTTGTGATGGGGGCCCAGGCATAGATAGGTCGGTTTTATTTATTTTAAGCTTCCTAAGGATTCTAATGTACAGCCAGGAGTGGTTTTTTGGGGCAAGACCCATGTGTGGTATACACACCTTCAAGGCCCCGGGAGCCACCAAAGCCCCAGGAGCCAAAGTTGGGGACAGATGAGCTACTCTGATGCTCTACCTGGAGGTCCCTGGCAGTGACATGCCATCCTTGCCTAAGGGGGTCGCTCTGCTTAGCACATGTGAATGAAGGAAAAGCTGAAACTTTCAGCTTTGGAATCTTAGAGGTTGAGAAGCAGAAGCGTTCTGATCCAGCACCTCCTTCTGCATGTACTGAAACTCAGGTCCAGCTGCCTCCGTGTTGTCTGAGGGCGGATATTCGACACCTTCCCCAGGACCCTCAGGTGGCCCACTTGAGATTTATTTTTGTAGCTGGAAAACATGAGACAAAGAAGCTGCAAGGGTGGGCTTTTTAGCAAAGTCCTCAAGACAGGGGCATTATCAGCCCAGGAGAAAGACTGAAACTTTTATAGTTGGGCTAAGGGTGTGAATTATTATACATAAAAAAACAACTTCCATCAACAAAGTAATTTTGTTGATGTGAGCTGTCTCTGTTGGAGCTACAAAAACCCGTTTCCATTTTTGTGCCCTCCTAATATTCTCAAATAAAAAAAATTTAAAAAATTTAAAAAAAATCCTTTTTCTCACTGTGTGGTGGCTCTGGGAGGCTGTGGGGGAAAGCTCTGTAACTGTAGGTTGTCGGCCCCTCTGCCGGGCCCCCGTAGGCTCGCTGGCTGGCTCTGTGCTGCCAGTTTTCTCGTCATCGGACCTCATGATCCTCACAGCCCACCTGCCCCAGGCAGACCTGTGTGCCTACCTGGGCCTCTGCCCCACCCGCTCCCTCCTCTGTATTTCCTTCTCAGAGGATCTGACTCACCTTGCGATGCCTGCTCCTGGAACCTGATTCCTGGAACCACAGATCCTAAAGACCTGGGCCTCCTACCCCTACTTCTACTCCCCCGGTGGCCCTCTGCTGCCCCCACCTGCCACAAGGCCACACTAACCATAGACGTCCTCTAGGTCGGCCCCCAGAGGGCTCAAAACAAACACATACTGTTTCTGTTATGTGCCTGGTATCATCCTAGGTGCTGGAACTTATGTCATCTGATTTAGTCATTGCAGTCCCATTAAGTATGATTTCCATTTTATAATCGAGGAAACTCAAGACTTGACAAGGGTAGATCCCAGAGCTTGAAGAGGCAGAAATGAGTTCAAACTCAGTATAGTGCTACATACATGTTGGCTGCTTCTCTTAACTCCTTTTGTTCTGGTAGAAACAGCAATTGTTGGGGGAAAAAATGAGAAATGATCTGGGAGTAGCAGGAAGTAGCAACTATGTCCTCGGAAAGTGGTTACAGTGAGACTCAACGATCACTCAGGATGCGGGACTGTTGCATCTATTAGAGCACAGTGTTACTTCTCCCTTCCCTCTCCTCTCATCTCGAGAGCCCTGCATGCTCCTCCTCTTGCCAAGGGCGTGGGCGGCCGGAAAAGCAGGATTCCTGGGCTGTCCTAGAAGGCAGAGCCTGCTCACAGCTCAAGAGCCAGCAAGTAGATAAATAAAAAGCAAAGGAAACAGACTCCAGTGGGCTGAGCAAGGTGGGAAGGTCATCATCCGTCTACCAAAATTCAGCCAAGAAACTGGGAAAGAACTGAACACGATGCAGTGGGGGGAAGGATGCGTGAAGAAACCAGGGATGGGAGATGCGTGGAGTGGGGAAGCTGGGAAGCTGGGAAACAGAGCCCAGCACCCACCTCTCCCAGAGGACCCCAGTGATGAGGCAGGCTCTGCCCGAGACCGGCAGCCTTCACTTTCTCCTCCCACCGGTCAGACTGGATCCTGAGAATGCTGGATGTGTGGGACACAGGTGCTCCTAGATAGAAAGGTTATGAGGGGGGCAGTGGAGGCATTTTTTTCTGGAGTCAAGTCTATTAGCATTCTTCCTGTGAGGGGTAGAGGAGTGCACTGTTCCTAATGAGAGTGTGCCCTGACCTTGGTGTAGTGGCACAGAGAGCAATGCTCTGCATGTAGAAAATTGAATACACACGTGCGGCAGGGTCTGGTCCTGTTCATACTCACACTCATACGATGATACATAGGCACTTGGCATAGAGGTGCTCTGAAGGATCTGGAACCTGAGTCTCAGTGAGGGAGTAGAGAGCTGGTAGGTGAGAATATGAATTTTGGAGAAAAAGCAAGGATTTGTAAAATCAAAGAGAGTTACAGTAACTCTCAAAAGCTGGAAGTCAAGTTTAGATAAGTTTGCTAGGGTAGCAGATATCAAATGAGAAACTTAGGGCCAAAAGTAGAGTCCAGAATCTGACCACCACTGGGACAGTTGTGACCGGTGGCACAAGAGAAAGTCACTGAGGTATCCTGTTCACTCCTGGGGACTGCGGACTTAGACTTAGTCAGTGATGCTAGAGACTTCGGGTCCACTCTTCTTCCTCCCTTCCTCAATTGTTAAGCTGGTGGGAGAAAATCAGCACCTGGAAAGGCTTGGCCATTTTCAAGTTATTTATAAAGCAAGATATCAGGCAAAAGGTGACAGAGAAAAATATTCCGACTTGTGCTTTATATTGCTAAATTTTGTTCACTCATCCATTTACTCAACAATGCATTACGATGTGCCTGTGATGAGCAAGGAACCATGCAATGTGATACCATGCACACAAAGATTAAAAAGAAAGACCCTCATTTGCAAGGAGTTTACAATTTAGAGAAGGAGAGAGACATGCAAACAAATAACTCTAATGTGAGTTAAAAATAGCTTCCTGTGAGAACAAAGAAAAAGAAGTGAATAATTATTATGGAGGGAAGGTTAGGGACAACATCACGGAGGAGGTGAACTTTGATCTAGGCCTTGAAGCATGAATATAATTTTAATTGGGTGGGGAGATGGAGAGGAGGAAGTAGTCAGGAGGGATTTTGGGAATGAGGGAACAGCATGAGTAAAAACATGGAGGTGTGAAAGTTTGTAGCAATTCCAAGAAAAGGCAATTAATCCAGTGTGGCTAGCATCTAGGAGGTAGCTGAGGAAATGAAACTGGAAATACTTAGTATCTCCAATGAGAATAATTCAGGTAATTAATTATATAACCCTCCCTTTGAAGTTGGCTAGTAGGTAAGGACCTAGATTGGGGATCAGGTCTAGAAATGATATACTATCTTAAGCACACATAGTTGCTTCAACACATTTTTTTCTTTCCTCTTCCCCTTGCAGCCACTATTCTTTGTGAGGGATGGTGTGTACACCTCTTCTGTGCTTATAAACTCACACTCTGTTTTTTTTTTT
>VBSM01001979.1:20767819-20781315 GCA_008086735.1 Cheirogaleus medius | reverse complement strand
CGATGGCCTCTCCTACATGCCACACGGATGCAGCCTTCTGATAGGAGGGCTAAGTCGGCACATTCACACACACAGGCACACGCTCTTGCACACACAGTCCCTCTCGCATGCACAGGCCCCCAAGGGCTTGATTTCATTTGGTCTCACTCCCCTTTATCTCTTTCCCCACTCTACCTCCACCATGCTCCTCTCCCCATCTTCGTGTGGGCACTGCAGTCACGCTAGAGCTTCTTTTTCTCTCCGCAACCGCTCTCCTCTTTCTTCTCGCCATTAGTCTCTCCTGAAAGCTGTAGCGTGTCGCAGTTCATGGGATTAGCATGTTGGAGAGTCATCGGGGGAGAGAACCTCACAAAGAGGGGATTGGAATGGGGGTAAAGACATTAATAATTTTTTTTGCCAAATAAGCACCTGGTGATAATGATCCAATTTAACCATCCATGAAATGTATGTTTGCGGTGCGTCGGAGGAAGGTTACACCGGGAAGACAGGGTCTGACTGGGTTACCTCTGGGGAGATTTGATGCCTGGACGGTGGAGCCACAGCCCCCACCCCCCCACACATGTGTGTGCTCGCACACACGCCAGCGCACACCGCTCTGCTCAGTGGGCTGTGTCAAGCCAGAGGGCACTGCAGAATATCCCAGAGAGTGGTCATGGTTCGTGGGAGGACGGGGCGATGTCTTTGTCTGACCCAGCTCTCCGCTCTACAGATGATGCTGGGTCTTGAAATTCTTGGTGGCCTTTGTGTTGCCTTTTGGGTGGGGACTGGAAGGGTGTTTGTGTTTTGTCAAGCACCTGCGTGCCTCCAATTGGACAACACGGGATTGTCAACACTGTGCGTGTGGTTCAAGCAGGAGGCTGCCTGCCTCTTTGTGCTGTGTGGCTGTGATTGTTGGAGATGTACGTACCCCACAACATACAGTGGCTCTGGAGAAGTGTGGGGGTGGAGGGGGGAGGGAGGCAAAAAACAGGGGTGTTTTGTGGGGGAGAGAGGGGAATAGAGTCTTCAAGGTAGTTGAGAAGAGGGTAGAGGGGGAGACGCTGCTCCTGCGTTCAGCAGGAAGCCTCGGATGAGATTCCCCACGTCTACGGAGTGAGCCCGTGGGTGGGTGGCTCAGGGACGACTGGTGGGCGGATGCAGATTGAAGGGGGAGAAGGGACAAGGTGGGCGAGATTGAGGGTTTCCCCCGCCGCCTTGCCAGAGCCTTGGGCTGAGCTGGGGAGGATGGCCCTGCTCTCCGGGCAACACCACCCCTTGGGCAGCGGGGCCCTGTTGGAGGCTGCAGCCTGAAGGAGCTGGAATTGCCCTCGGCCGTGACAGCAGCCCAAGCCCCTGTGTTCTCTTGGGCTCTGGCTGCCTTAGCTACCAGACGCCATTTTCCCTTCTTCAGCTAAAGGTGTGTCTCTCTTTATTAGCAATTATAAGAGAAATTGGAAAATATTTTGCCTAAAAGAAAAAAAAAATCCTCGGAACAAAATGCTGACTATTCTACCTTTCCAGCGTTCCTCTTCCTTCCTGGGGCTGACCTTGAGGAATTAGGGAGAAGGGGTTACGTCATTGCCAGGGAAAGGGGACAAATGGGGAGTAGGGTGCCTCCAGGGGTGAACTATTGTGCCAAACAGAGAAGAGAGATTGCTCTTAGGATCCCCCGGCCGTGCTCTCCTTACGTGACCCCTCGAGTGTGGATAAGAGACTCGCAAAAGGAGAAGCATCCCTTCCACTGCGCGCCGCCTAGAAATGCGCCAGTCAGTGCTTCTGCTCCGGCTGTGGTCATGTCCCATGTGCCCAAGCACACACCTGCTGGGGGAAGAATGGTTGCGCTGCAGCTCTGACCCCTGAGGGCCAGCTCTGGCTGCGCTGCAGATGAAGCAGGTGCGGTGGTGTGGCTGGGCAGCCACAGGTGGCTGTGCTGGGCTCGGGCAGGGCCCCTGCATGCCGCCGCTCCAGCCCCAGCCTGCAGGCCGCTCCTCCACTGATGCTCCTCAGAGAGGCCTTGCCTGACCAGCTTTCCAAGATAGCCCCGACACTCTAATCCCCCGGTTGCTTTCCAGCCCATTGCTCTGTCTTTAATTTTAATTGGTTGATCACTGCTTAATATTATATTATATATGGAAGCACTTAAGATGGATCTTGTTTGTTTCTCCTCTAGGATGCAAGCTCTGTGAGGGCAGGGACTTCGTCTGTTCTCATTCACTGCAGTGTTCTCCGTGCCTAGGACACTTCCTGGCACATAGTAGGTGCTCAAAAGCAATTTGCATATTGGAGAAAAGAACCCCATGGGTTTGGTGTTAGGTGTCAGAATTTTCTTTTCTCCTTTACCACCTTGGGAACCTGTCTTCTGGGGCAGCTGAGCTTTGCCTCTGGCTGTCTTAGCTCTGCCAGTGGGTCCAGATCTGCTGGAGGATTTGCAAAGTGCTAAACTTTCTGAATTTAGTAAAAAGGCCTTCTCAATCCCTGGTGTAGAGCGACTCTGGCTCCTTCATGATCTCTCTAATATTAGTAATCACTGTCATCATCATTATCTTATTTGTAGTAGTAGTAGTGATGCGGCTATTATTTCTGAGGTATTTACTATATATTAAGTTATACACTGAGTTTTTTTCTTTTTACATGCAGTATCTCATTTAATTCTCCAAACAACTCAGTGAAGTGAAGTATACTATTATTACCTGCCATTGACAGAAGAGGAGACTGAGACTTAGACATTTACCTAATGAAATGACAGGTCAAGGATTTAAACTCAGATCTGTCTCATTCCAGCACCCAAGCACGTGACCCTTATATTATACTGTTAGAGGTAAAAGGGAGATGAGTCATCCATGATCTTATTCAATGCCCCCAAATACAGATGAGAAAACTGAGGCCTGGAGAGATTGAATGGCTTGTCCAGAATTATACACCACATTTGATGCGGACAAAGCTAGAATCCAGGTTTCCTGGCTGCCAGGGTAGTTCCCTTCCCCACCATCATATGGCCTGTGGGCTGTGGGCCCTCGGCCCGGGGCACTGTGGCTGCTGCTGTGGTGTCTGCCTGAGGCCACCTCTTAGTTCTCTTCATCCCTCATCAGAGGGGCCTAGAGAGTGAGGGCTTGGGGGAGCGGGTGGGTGGTAGGTGTGTCTCTTAGGAGGGCAGACTTGACTCCTGCAGGGGTAGAGGGAGGCTGGAGGAGGATGCTTCAGGGTTTTATGGCTAGAAGAGTCCTGGTGGGCTTCATTCCAAGGTCACTGAGTGCTGGTCAAGGTCATCCTCTGAACATTCTGGAGGAAGGGACCCCAGTGGGGCTCTCAAGCTCCTCAATCTCAAGTAGCCCTGCCCATCAAGAGAGGGCTCCGATGTAGCAGTCTCCATACAGAGACCCAAGCAGCTGGTGTCTGGGTCTTGATGACCTGGGGGCTTGTGGCTTCTCCCAGACTGGCCACAAGAAGAGAGGCATGGGTCTAGACTCTGGCCCCAGTGTGTTTTATTTGCATTTCTAGAGGCTGGCTGGGAGGCACAATGTCATGAAACGTAGGTGAAGGCCTTCTACCAGTCTCTCTGTTTAACTCTAGGGTTGGCCTTGACCTTGAATGGGAGAAGAATTAGACATTTTTGCCAAGCGTGAGTGTGAAATTTTTTAGAGGGAGAGAGCTAGAGCAAAGTGGACTCTGACAACTAGGGAAGCCTTGCCTTTGCCAAGACCTTGAAGCAGGCCATGAAGCCATTTCTGTGTGACCTTGAGATGGTGTGACCAGATGCCCTGGTTTGTGGAGACGGTTCCTGTTTGGGCCTTTGTCCTAGTATAATTATCAACTCTCAAAAGTGTCCTGGTTTGGATGATAAAATACATGGTCGTCCTTCTTTGAGATGACATCACCCACTTTCTCTTAATGGGACAGAGAAGAAGGGGGCTTGCTAGAGAGGGAAACCCAGTTTTAGGCAAGTAGCTGGCTGGGAGCAGAGCCTTTCCCTGGTGAGACTCCCACTTGACCCCACTTTCCAAGGGATTAAGACCTGGATCTTCTGTCTGTTCCTACTGCCAGCATGACTACTACTATACTCTCCTAACTACTCTTTCTGAAGCTGCTTCTACCAGCCAACATTTGAGTCCTGACTATGTGCCAGATGCTATGCTGAGCTCTTGGTGTGCATTATCTCACTTAATCTTCCAACAGTCCTATCAGGTAGGTACTATTATCACCTCTGTCTTACAAATAAAGTCACTGAGGCCTAAAGAGGCTAAATGACATGTCCAGGGTCACTCAGGTAGGAAGTGATGAGGTCACGATTCAAACCTAGTCTTGACTAACCACCGTACCACGCCACCTCCGTGGGCCCGCTGCCTGGTCCCCCAAGTCTGGAACTTGATTCTAAGGGCTGGCCATTTGCCAGGTGGTCAGACTCACGACTCCGGGACTTGCTGGAGATGCTGCTGCTGGTTGGAGCCATGGCAGGCTGAGGAGGAGGGAGCTGCTGGCCCAGGTGTGGCTCAGCTGCTTGTCTTTCTGATGGCACTTTGGAAACTGTTTCCCACGGTGCCTCAGTTACCCTCTTCCTTACTTCAGGCACCTTGTCTGAGGAGGGAGCTTAGGTGGTTCAGGATGGTGGTGGATGGCAGAAGGTAGAGAACCTGAAATCTGTGCGTCTCTGCTTCGCTCTGTGGCCCTGGGCCTGGATGGACCACACTCCCCCTGGCCCCTGCGATAGGGCCTGGCCCTCAGTGTGAGATTCCAGTGAGGGACAATTATCTAGCACCTGCGGTTAGCAGAGGTGCTCTACTATGTTTCATTTAGAGGCGTGGTGTCCTCATTTGTGTTATGAGGAAACCAGTAGTGAGAGGGGTCACATAGCTTTCTTAGGATCACGCAGTGAGAAGTAGCAGACCTGGGATCCACACTTGGGCCTGAATCCAGAGACCTTGCCCTGTCCTCCACCTTGAACCGTGGGGAGAGGAGGCAGGAATGGAGCATCTCAGTGGGGGCTGGGAGAGGAAAGGCCCCAGAGGGAGGTTCCCAGATAAGCTCCTGAGGTCTGGGGCTGGACAGGACCTCTGGGGGTCCTCATCTCATCAGCCACCCCTGGGGTCCCCACTGCCTTGGCCAGGGCAAGACAGCTGCTGACCCCTTCCCTGGAGGAATGCTGGCTCTGGTCTGCAGAGGAGGAGATGGGACCATCCATGCCCCACTGGTAGAGGCAGGGGGTGTCCAGAAGGAGCCCTCTCCTTCCCCCATGGAGCAGCAATACCTGGACTGACAACGCGTCCATCCCCCAGCCCCTACATCTGTGTCACAGGGTACAGGGCAAGAGGGGCCGGGAGGTCTGCTGCCTAGAGCCAGGGAGCGAGGGCGCACAGGGGGAAGAAGTGGGATCCAGGAAGGACTCAATCTTGGCTAGTGAGAAAATATCAAATGGGCTTTTTTGGCCGAAGGACTCCAGGGAGAAAGCAGAAACTTTGTCTTGGCGGAGAGGCAGGGGTGAGGGGAAGAGCCCTTTCCCGACTGAGGGGATGGTCTCCCCTAAGCCGAGCTGCATTAGCTTCATTGCAGTCCCATTGAAGACTGTGTTTATTTTTCCAATAATGTGTTAATTAAACATCGATTTCTGGGTGTAGGAAAGGGAATTGGATTGCCAGAGCTAAATGGAGTGAGGCGAATGGGGAGCAGGCGAGGGGGCCCCAAGCTGGAGTCAGCATTCTCCAGCATAACCCCAGGAGGGTGGCAGAGAGATGGGGCTGCTCTTCTCTCTGGTCCAAATTTGGAACTGCCAGCTCCTCAGGAGCCTTCGGGAGGTATCTTCGCTACCTCTTGGCCGCCAGGGCGGATGGAAAGGACTCTCTGCTGAACTCGGTGCAAGGCAGAAAGAGCAATCGTTCTCCACCTTCCTCAGCATCGCTGGTTCATGTTGACTGTGCACCAGGCCTTGTACTCAGTCAGCAGTGGACAGACGGCCCCTCAGCGGTTCTTTAAATAAACACAGGTGTAGGCGCTTTGATATTCCCACCCTGGAGATGAGGAAACTGAGGCTCAGAAGTAACAAGTTCAAGGTTGAAGCGTTGGCAAATCTTGGCAAGAAAAGGGGCCCTAGAGGGGTTGAAAGTATCCGAGGTTGGCAAAACAGCCATCTAGAGGTCCAAGCCTTTTTAAAGGAAAAAAGAAGAAGAAGAAGCAGCATCCAACAGCAACCAAAAATCCCATTTGATATTTTCTCACTGGCTAAGATTGAGCTTTTACTATGTGCCAGCAACTGCATTAAGTTAAGTGCTTTGCACATGAACTTGTGAAGATTCAGTGAATAGCGTTAAGCGAAGTTATTCCCATTTTGCAGATGAGGAAAGTGGGGTTTGGGGAGGTTAACTAACTTGCCCGAGGTTGCAGAGTCTGTAAATGGTGGAGCTGGGATAAAACGTCAGTGAAAAGGACTTTGGGACTTCTTTACAGCAGTGTTCTATTGTCTCAGACACACTGAGGACATGGGTACTGGCTCAGCAAGTCGCCCATAACTTCTAGGAAATAAAGACCTGGAGTCTTAGGATGGACACTCTGGCCAGATCCTGGGCCCCAGAAATCCCAGGGTCTTGCAGTGTGGACCCCACCATCCCTTCGTTTCTCAGCCCATGGCAGATCAGGCCCAGCCTGGGGTTGGGAGAAGCCTGTTCTGGGGTGTTTGTGGTGGTTGGAGCTGGGTGATGAATGGAAGCTGGAGTTGTAGTTCCCAAACTTTGCTGCATGTTAGAATCACCATGTTAAAATCCCAAACCCAAGCCTCACCTCATACTGATTAAATCAGAGTCTTTAGAGACCCCGGCATCAGTATATTTTAAAGTTCCCCAGATGATTCCATGAGGCTTGCTAGCTGGTGGTTTGGAATAGCCGTGCTCCAGCAAAGCAGGTGTTGGAAGGCTGGGCCAGCTTCTCTTTCCAGAGTTAGATGAGAAATGTGGAGGTAATTGCTCACACACACCCAGTATCCAGCGGGGCAATGCTTATACTGTATTGATCAATTTCCTTCTCCTTAGAGTAGCAGCTTTCAGACTTCGGTATGCATCAAAATGCCCAGGGGAGCTTTTGCAACATGCATGTTCTCAGGCCCCACCTCCAGTCCTGATTTAGGAGTTCTGGGGTGGGACCCAGGAATCTGCAGGGAAAGCAAGGCCCTCTGTGGCTGGGTGAGGTGGTGGTCTCCAGGGCCAGCCCCACATCCCCTTTCCATGCACTTGTGAAGTCCTCTCTCTTTTCAGGGCTGGAAGGGGGAGGACACTGGTTGCCGTGGTCACCTGTTGCTCTGTGAGATTTGGCCACCTTTGCTCAGGTCCAGCTGTCCGTTGCCGACACAGGAAGGCTGACTCGCCTGCCCTGAGTCCCTGCTGCCCACGCAGTGACTCGCTGTTTAGTGTCCTATGTATGGGAAACCCTGAGGGAGGAGAGAATGATCCCAATCTAGAAATTTGGCAGAATCCCTTCTCAGGTTTAAAAAAAAATTGGTGTAAATCTCCGTACAACTTGCGTGTTCGGCAGCCTGTCAGCAGTGACCATCCTGAATCGCCCCCCGGGGACTGACAAAACAGTTTCTTTGGGGCTCGTTTTAAACTTTTCTTTTGAAGCTGTCAAAAAATAGAGAAGAGTTGGAGATCCTCAGAGCTGGAAGGGACTGTGGTGATCATCCGTGCCAACGCTAATATTCTATTCACATTTTCAGTCATTTACTCATCCAACAGATATTTATTAAACACTTACTATATCCAGGCACTGTACCAGGTGCTGGGAATACAGCCATGGTTGAGAGAGACTTTCGGTTTATCCCTCATGGAATTGAAGCTTAGGGGGAAGGGCAAATATTAGACAACACAAATTAGTATATAATCACATATTAAGAGGAGTGTTCTGAAGGAAAAGTGCTGGGGACTCTGAGAATTCTGAAGGCCTAATTTAGAATGATGGGGTCCGGGAAAAATGACAGCGATAATTTGCCAGACATTCACTATGTGTAGGTCCTGTTGTAAGGGTTGCGCATGTATCACCTCACTTAATCCTCCCCGTAAATCTTAGAGGGAGGTAGTGTTATCATCGCTGCCTTGTTACAGAAGGGGAGACCCAGGCGTGGAGAGGTGTCTGGGCTGGGAGTAAAACCAAGGCCCGTCTGACTCTCCAATCTCTTATAACATCCCACTGCAGGATGGGGAAGTGGCTCTGAGGAACTGGCATTTTTGCTGCGAGCGGAAGGGCAGGTGAGGGTCAGAAAAAACCAGAGAAATTAAGAAAGTCCTGATAACCCTGGGCATGTCTGGACCTTTTAGATGCCAGACCCTGTGCAAAACACTTTACGAAAATTATCTCACCGAGTCCCCTCGCCATCTAGGATAAGCAGGAATTCCTATCCCCCTTTTGCAGGTAAGGAAGGCGAGGGTTTGGGAAGTTCGGTGACTTTCCGAGGGGAAGCACTGAAGGTGGTGGAGCTGAGTCTGGAGGCAGGGCTCTGGGCTTTGGTCCGTGGGATGACGTGGTTTGCAGATGCTGGAGCTCTCGGCATCCTGCCCTGTGGGGCTGCCTGGACCTCACCTGCTGGGCAGTGCATGGCAGCCAGAGAGGAATAGGGGGCTGCTAGGAGGGGCGGTTCTTGCAGGGGGGAAGCTGGAAGGGGGCAGGCCAGCTCTTTGTCTGGTTTTCTCTAGGTTTGGGGGCAATGGTGGCTGCCTTTATGTTGGGCTATCTGTCTGATGATGTTAACATTTGAAAGCAATAGTTTGACTCTGTAGATTCCTGAAATTAAGATAGAAAAGGGAAGGCAGGGACACTTTCTCCAAAAAGGGGTGGATGTGTGGGAAGTAAGAAGGTTGCCTCATGTGTGGGTTGTCGAGTTTGGATGACAGTCACTTTTTTCTTTTTTTGTATGTGTAGTTATTTATTTATTTATTTTACAACAATTAACTCCTTACGAAAGTGAGTTGATACTTTTCTTATTACAAAACAATATATGGTTGTTATAGAACATTTAGAAAATACCAAAAACAAAAACTAAAAAATCACCCGTAAATTCCCACCTCTGGAGATAACCAATGGGAGCACTTTGATGTCTATCTTTCCAGCCTAATCTCTAAGCATCTGCAATCCAGGGTGTGTTATTTTGTTTTTAAAGACGTTCATTCACTCATTTAACAAGTACTAATTGAGCGCCCACTCTCTGCCAGGCACTGAAATCGCATTTTGGAAACTGTCACACTAGCCTGATTTTTTACTTAAAGATGCATCATGAACACTTTTCCACAACAGCCACTCATGTCTTTGAGCTTCCAGATTTAGCTTTTGGGTGTAATGAGGCAGTTGGCAAATTTTGGCATCTCATGTCTTATGTCTTAAGAGGAAAGAAAGGACTGCTGAGTTCTCTCCGTGGTGCCTACAGCAGTACCATGTCAGACTCCTTGGGAGAAGATGAGACCTTTCCCCCAGGAAATAAGGGGTGGACCGAAGGAGGCTTGGAGGGTGGGAACAACTCTAACCTTTTATTTAGTATTGGAACCTGGGATTTCTTCAAATGAAACATTTGGAGTGGTGAGAGTCCATTCTCCTATGTGGAATCTTAGCACGTCGGAGAGTGAATGGAACCTTAAAGCATGGCTGGTTCTCCTCCAATGTAAAGATGAGGGCCAGGAGGGGTTAGGTGACCTGCCCGAGGACGCGCAGGTGGTTGGTGGCAGAACTGTGCCTGGAGCCCCATGAGCTGAGTGAGGGAGAGTTGCACAGATAGTTGGGATTTGATAAATATGGCACAACTTGCTGGGTGGGTGGAGGGATGCTGCCGGCCTTGCTTGAGTTTGGATGCTACGCTTCAAGGAGGTTTGTGATACAGTTTTGATTGAATCACCTCTGAAATGCACATGTGAGGCTCCACAGAGGCCTGGGGGGTGAGAGGGAAGGGAATGCCATCTATAAAGCCATCACTACTTAGACTGAGCTGGCACAGTGTGGGCTTCCACAAATTCAATTCTGCAAATATCTATTGGGCACTTCCTTTGCCAAGGGCATGCTTTGAGTGCTAGGGATACAGGGAAGAGTAATGGCTGATGTTCTCTAGGGAAGGACGATGTGAATGTAATCACTGCAGGAGGCCAGGATCCAGGATGGGAGGAACCCAGAGTGCCACGGAGGGGTAATGTCCTCCTGCCAGGGAGGGGAGTGTGAGGGAGTCTTCAGCAAGGAGGTAGATTTAAAGGATGATATCAGCAGATGGGGAAAGGACAAAGGATGACAGGCCAAGGAAACAGCAGGAGGAAAGAAAAGAAGTTGAGGGAGTCCCCAAATACAAGGGATCCAACGTGACAGCACGTTGGTGGAGGGCTGGGTGAGATGGGGCTGGGAAGGGAGGTGTAGGCAGCGTTTTGAAGAACCTGGAATAGTAGGTGTTTCAGTTAGGATGGTCCCTTTTGCAGGAACCCTAACTTAATCTGGCTTTACCATCGTGGGATTTTTAGGGGGTGGGGTTCATATAACTAAAATTTCAGAGATTGGACCTCAGTCTTGGTTCTGTCTAGGGGTGTCCAATATCATCAGGGCCTCAGGCTGGCTGTGCTCATGGTAGTGAAATGCTTCTGCAGCTCTAGAGCTCACCCCAGCACACCTTACCCTCAGGACTGAGAGAGAACCCCTCTCCCCCAGTTGCTGAACAGAAGTCTTGGGCTTTATTTTGGTTGGACAAGTCCCTCTTTGAGCCAATCACAACAGGATGGCCCTGGAGCTGGGGGTGGACTCAACCCGTTCTGGCCATAATGCTGGGGTGCATAGTGCATAGAACCATGGGTGGGGGCTGCAGTGGGTACAGGAGGTGCAGGAGAAGGGACAAAGACCTTTGGACTTAGTCTGCATGTCCCTGGAGCATGGGACATATTAGAGCAATGGGGTGGCTTGTTTACTTTTGTCGTAGGGTTACAACTCTGGAGGTGGGATGGTCCCTGGATTTGGTAGAACCAGGGACAGAGTGGATGCTGCCTGGCTGACACTGGCTCTACTCTCTCAGCAGAAGCCACCAAGCTGAGCCATTGACCTAATGCCAGAATAGGGTCCACGTGGGTACGTCTGACTCATCTTGGCACATGGGTTGCAAGGAGGAAAGGTAGAGCAAGAGGGTGACTACAAAGACTTCATCCATCAACATTGTCCTCCTGTGGTTTTTGTCATTCTTCAGAGAAAAGCAGCTAAGAATCTTTTAGGGAAGCCCTAGGGTTGGTGCTTTATGCAAAATACCTCTAAAAGGCCTTGTGGCTTCCCAGGCAGAGTTCGTGCTTTATGGATTTTATTCTTATTTCAATGTGTACATGCATGGCTCCTCTAGGATTGGCTTTGATTGATAGGTACCTTCACAACATTACCATTTCCTCAGGGATCCGATGTCTTCAGAATCACTGTGCTGGTTTCCTCGTGTATCTAGCTGGCCCTCGCTGGGCTGCTATGTCCCCTGGACTGTGTTTGGAGAATTAATTTGCTTTATGTTTCAAAGTCAATAGGATGCTTTTATTTTCTGTTCCCTGAAATGGAAGTAGGGGACCCGCTTTTTGCTAGGGGGTCCCACCCTGAGCTGGCAACAGAGGGCTTTTCTGACTTGGCGATTTTCCTCCTGTGTGTAGATTTGTTGAGGCAGCTGAAAATGTGGCTGGAAGAAGGGGAAGAAGGAAGTGGATGGCGATGGGAACATGATGCTCCCTGATTTCAGATGGTCAAGCTGCTCTGAGCTGGCTTTTGGGTGACCCCTAGACTTGGGAAATGGCAAGAGAACTGTGTTTGAACATCAGCTTTGTCATTCATAAGCCATATGACCTTGGACACTTGGCTTTTAAATTTCAGAAAACGGTCACGGAAGACCTACTGAGTGCTAGGGCTGTCTTAGACATACATGCGCTTCTTATTTTGAATTAGTCCTGAGGCAGCAGTGAGCATGAAGCCCCGAGTTATCGAGGGGCTACTTTGTGCAGACACTGTGCCCAAGCTTTCCGTGTGCTGTCCAGATCCTCTTGACGGCCCGTGAGGCAGCTATTAGTGCCTTCACTTTACAGATGAGAAAAACAAGCTCAGAGAGGTTAAGTAACTAGCCTGAGATCTCTCAGCGAGCAAGTGAGATGTAAATCCAAGAGCTTTTGGCCTCAAAGCCTGCAGTACTCTGGGCTTCAAGGTGTGGAGGGAAAAGCATGAGCTTTGGGTCACTCACACAGACTTGGGATAGGAATCTCCCTGCTTTGTCTTTACTAGTAAACTTGTTACTTCACCGTTCTTTATACAGAACGTCTACATGCCGTTCCGTATAAATCAGGGGTAATGCCACCATCTTTGTAGCTGGGGATGGCCTAGAATCAAGTGACTTATCCAAGCTCATCTGACTAGTAGTTGGTACAGCCAGGACTGGTATCCACATGGTCTGATGTCAGAATTCACACTCAGCTCCTACCACTTTGTGGTTCTGCCTGGTATGCCAATGATGGTGATAATCCTTATTGTGTGCTGGCCAAATTCTGCTAATAGTAAGCCTCCGATTCCGGTGACGGATGAAGCAGGCATGGAGACTTCTTTTTATCCTTCTCTTTCCTTCCTAATAACCTCTGCCAGGGTTTCTTTGGGAGTAGGACTTGAAGAAGTAAGAATAGGGCTAAGTGGAAAAGTGAACTGTTAGGATTTTAATTTTTTTTGTTGGGGGGATGTGTGATAGGTTGAGGAAGGAGATAAGAGAAATCATTGCATAGCTGAGTGGAACATACTAGAATATTCCATGTGTGCTATGGAGGAAGGGGAGTACCTAGGTGAAGTTGGGAAAGTTGGGCTCTAATTACAACTCCACTACCAGTTTTTTGTGTGCTCTTGGACTTTTTCTGAAAAGAGTACTCAGTAAATTAGCACATGGGGAGCACCTATATGCCATATGACTGTTCCCCACATGCCCCGTAAGGCTGATATGGTAACCCTAGCTTTAGAGATGGAGAAGCAGGATGGAGGGATCAAATTTCTCATGGCTCCCCAGTTAGTAAGTGTCTAGGATTCAAAACAGGACTGTAGGATCCAAGGCTTTTCCACTACAGGTATTTGTATAAAGAAAAATTTGCCCTTTCTACATATTTCACAGACTCTTAGAAGATTCTAGTCTAACTCCTTTCCTACCCCCTGACAATTGGGGAAACTGAGGCTTAGATGTCAAGTGATTTGATCAAAGCCTCACAGTGGGAGGAGCCATCTGAGGTCAAGGTCATGGGATCTCCAGGCCCAAAGTTACCTCCCAAATGTAGAGCAGCCACCTGGAGTGCAGGTGTAATCCCAGATAGGGAGCCGACAAGACTGATGGGCATTAGAACTACAGGGCTGTGGTTAGAGCTGGGTTTCAGGCCCACTGGAGGATTGAGGGGCAAATCAGGAAACCAAGGCAGAAGCCCATATGCAAGAGCTAATCACTTTGGGGTTGGATGCCATGGAAGCTTGGGCAACAAGGATAATAGCAGATCATCTAAGAAGGTGGGACTCAGCTTACAGAACAGGGAAGGTATGAGCTG
>VBSM01001979.1:20736736-20767719 GCA_008086735.1 Cheirogaleus medius | reverse complement strand
AAAAAGAAACAAAGGTAGGCTTTGGAATAAGAGCAGCTCAGGTGTGAATGCAGGTGGGTCTGTTCTGTGTGTGCAAACTTTGGGGAAGTTACTTCCCCTCTAAGAATCTCAGATTTGTCATTTACAAGATAGGAATAGAGTTACACCTACCCCACAGATTGGTTGGGAACATTGAATGAGTAATTGTCAGTGAACTATCTACTTTCATGCTCTCAGAATGATGCCTGGCCCGGACCTCTTGCTAAACTCAAATTTGCGTATGTGCCTGTTTGACCATCCCCTCTACCTGTTTGTCTAACACCAGTTCATCTAGAATCTTACATGCTCTAACATCTTTTGATTTTACCTCCTGCCCTGGCCCGTTCCTCCCAGTCTTCTCTAATTTAGAAACAGTCAACTCTACCCGCCTACTTGCTCAGACCTACCAGACTTAGAATCATTTTCAACTGCTTTCTTGCTCTCACATCCCACATTCAATCTACCAGCAAATCCTGTCGGCTCTCCCTTAAAAACGGGCCCAGAATGTGAGCGTACTTCTTAGCGCTGCGGTCCGCCCCCACCACCGCTCGCCCGGATTATCGCGGTGACCTCCTTACTGTTCTCCCGCTTCCACCCTTGGCTCTGTACATCCACGCAGCAGGCTGGAGTGATGCTTTCAGACGAAAGTCAGATCATGTCATTCTGCTCAGCACTCCAGTGGCCTCCTGTCCCACTCCAAGGGAGCCCCGAGGTCCTCACGACCACCTGCGGTGCTCCACCGGGTCCAGCCCCAGCCCCCCAGCCCTCCTCTCCATCTGCTCTCCTCGCTGGCTCTGCCTCTGCCATGCTGGCCTCCTTGTTGCTCCTTGAACTCGAGGAGTTCAACCTCCAAGCCTCTGTCCTGGCTGTTTGCTGGGCCATTTCATTTCCCCAGGTCTACGTGCAAACAAGCCGCATCTTGTAAGCCTTCCCTGACTACCCTTTTTGGAATTGCAGTTCCCTCCCCCAGCCCTTGCTACCATGTGACGTGTTACATATGTGTTTAGTTTGCTTATCACCTGTCTCACCTGAATAGGAACTCATCACCCCCAGGGCTGGTTGGGACTTTGGTTCACAAACAGCACCTTGCATATGGTGAGCACTTAGTGAACATCTGCTGAGTGAACAAATGCCTCTCCTTCCCTCTTCCATAAAGGCCAGGCATATTGTAACCTTGGGCCACCTCTCGCCTTGTCCTCAAGGGTCAAATGAGAATGCATCACCATCCTCAGTTCTCTTTCATGAACTATCTTCAGAGACAAAGCCTTGGACTTTTCAAAATAGTTTTACATTCTTTCTCATTTTAAAAGGAAGATAGATATGTGCCATGTACATTGCAGAACAATAGCACACAAAGAACAAAATTCAGAAAACAGGGAGATTCATAAAAAAGAAAATGAAGATCACTTGGAGTCCCACCTCCCAGAAAGAACCACTGCTGGCATCTGAGTGCCCACTTTTCAGACTCTCCTTTAAGTCACAGTTATTTTCTGGGAGGAGCATTATAGAAACGAGGTGTTGGATTAAAGAAAGTGGTGACAAAGTGATGATGACAACTGGCAGTGTTGTCCGATGGAAAGCCGTGGGACTGGGAGTTGGAAGAAGGTGGCCTCCTTTATATATGAAAGGAAACAAGTTTGTTTCTCACCAGGTAAGGGTCTTACATAAGGGACGACCATGAGATGCCTCAGGTATAAGGGAAACTCATTCTCCTCACTTTGGCTCACTTTTCAAAGCATCCACATGGACAGAGCTTTAAGGCCATGAGACCTGTGTGCTTCAGTGTGAGCAAATTCATACCTAGCAGGATGGGTGGCTGGGACAGGAGGGTGGGCATTGTTGAAGGACTACTTACCCTGTGCTAGGAGCATCTCACGCAATAGGTAACACATCACGTTCTCATGGCGATCTTGTGGGCGTTGGGAGCTGCGTTCTCAGACGGGGCACAGAGGCACAGAGAGGTTTCATGGCTTCTCCAGGAAGACTCTCCAGAAGTGGTGTGTGATTTGAACCCAGACTGACTTGAGAGCCTGTGTTCGTAATCATAACAAAACATGTTTCCAGAACCGTCAGGACAGAGGGGCAGGTGGCCCACATGGAAGTGAACTTGAAGAAGCTGTGGGAGGAGGCTGGGCCCCTGCAGGGGAGGACCACCTGCTGGCCTCCTCCACCCCCAGCCTTGCTCTGCTGTGTGGCCGGTGGACTGGGAGGGCCTGGTTCTATCTCTTTAGCTGGGGATTTTTCTCCTAGACACACCTAGTGCTAGCATGATGGACGTGGAAATTTGGAGGTGGGACTGTCAGAGTGAAATAATGAAGACAATATTGAGGTGGGGGTGGTGGAGAAACCAGCAGACACCCAGGTCACTAGCTCAGGACGTTTTGTGGCAAGGACCTCCCTGCTGATGGGCGAAAGTTCCAGAAACTGGGGATGAACAGGGGATAGTAACCATCTCTTCCCCTCTTTGAACTGTGCCAACCCCTGAGTACCTGGCCCTGGTGATGGGGGCAGAGTTGTCTGTCACATTCATTAGGGACCATGCCAGCTGGCCCAGTGGGCGAAGGTACGAATGCTTGGTCTTTCTGTGTGGAGTGCCACGAGGCCCCAGTGGAGGGGTCTGAGTCATAGCCCTGCTCCCTTCTGTTGCCCGAGCGTGGCATGTTGGCGTGTGTGTGCGTGTGTGTACGTGTGCGTGTGTGTGAGTGTCTGTGAGTGTAGGGTGTGTGTTACTGGGATATTTTTATACTGCCTAAGGGCAGGAGATGGCTCCTGGCCATTAATACTGCTCAGATGTTAAACTGATACTTACACACAGATCTTATCTATGGAGTGGGGAGATGTCATCGTCACTCCTGAGTTTTGAGACCTGAGCGGGAAGAAGAGTGAGAGGGATTCCTAACTCAGGTGGTGGTGTGGGTTTTGGGCGAGGCGCTTACTTGTGCTTTAGTTGAGGAGGAGGTATTGGACTCATCATTGCCCTGCAAAAAGTAGTGCCTCTTCCAATTCTGTTTCTCAGGGAGAAATAAGTCCTCTTGGATTTCATTCAATTCCACAAATCTTTGTTGGGCACCTGCTGGGGCCAGTCACTGTAGCAGGTGCCAGGGATGGAGCGGGGGCAGCGGTTGTAGGTGATGGCTGGCAGGGTGGACACATATTTTGGTGGTTCTGTGGAGTAGAGTTGATGATGGATGGGGCGTAGGGATGAGGGGGAGATCTGTGCGGAGAAGGACTCCCTGGGTGCTGATGTGAGTAGCCATCGGAGACTTGGCACCGGAACTCCTCTCCCAGGGAGGGTGGCATGCCTCCAGATCACTGGGGCACACTTCACATATTTCAAACAGGGCAGGGGTAAGACAGGCCCAGAGAGGTGTCAGCCACTGAGCTTGAATCTGCATTTTTCTCTTCTTTATGTGAAGTTTCCATTCACCAGTACTTTTGACGTCTTCTCAATCGCCCAGTGCCTTCTACCCTCCTAATCCCCCACTTCCATATGGAATAAGAATAGGGGGAGAAGAAATTGACTCATAGAGCACTTACCAAACTGAGAGAAACTTCAGAAATCCTGTTCAGCTTGGAACCCAGGAAGGCAAATAGGCCCAGGTCCAATTCTGACATAGCAGGGTATCGTTGTCACAGATGACTCCGGCTGATAATCTTTTTCTTCCAAACACTTATGGAATATTAGTGCTAAAGTGAAACTTTGGAGCTTGTCTTAATTTAACCCCTCATTCTAGAGATGCGTGAACTGAAGTTTGGAGAGGTTAAGGATTGTATACGGTCACACAGGAGGTTGGTATGGCTTGACGTCTGGACACGATCTCGCCTAAACACCCCTGTGAAGTTGGGCAGGGGAGGCTGGAAAAGCACCCACAAAGGGATCTCAGAGAGTCAGGACCGTGCTCTTTAGGACGTGCAGCCTAGCCCGGGAGTCTGCGGGAGTGCAAGGTAAGGGCCTATGTCCTGCAAATAGAGCTGGCTCCCTCTTCCACTGAGAAACTTGAATATCAAGTAAAAATGGGATTGCAGGGGTCAAGGTTAAGTCTGAACTGGCCAGAAGACAGAGTTCGAAGTCATCTGTCAGCCCCTGCCCTTGGAAAGCCCTCTCCCCACGCACTGTGACCACTGATGCCTGGTGGCTCGAGGGCCCTGCCTCACTCTCCTGGTGCCTCCCTTACCTGTCCCGCCAGCCTTGGTGTCATAGCGCCCATCTTCTACTCCCCCTCTGCCTCTGGAATTTGATCCTTAGGGATGGGAAGGAGACTCTGGCCATGCTCCATCCAGTCCACGGGGGCGATGCAAGCTGGGTTTGGGGCGAGGGCATGATGTGGGCTGCACATCAGTCCCTTCTCTCTGTAGGATAAGGCTTTTCTGGGTGCAGTGGCTGAGCACAATGGTTAGAAAACACAGATTAATCCCGTCGCAGCCTTGCTTTGGCATCTTGATAGGCGATGCAGTGTTTGAATGTAGAGAACTGCAGAGTTTTTCACTGACATTTAAAATGCCGGCTCGCATCTGGTGTTTCTCATGTCTTGCCCAGCAGCGTTGGGAGAAGGTCAGGGCTGTGAGGTCTGGCGGGCATCTCGAGGCTACACTCAACTCATTGTTGGGGAGACAGAGCCCTGACAGCCACCTGTGTGAGTGTCTTGATCTCTGATGTGCTACTTCTCTGAGCTCCAGGGCAGCTGTTACTCAGTGGCTCAGAGTGTAGGTACCTAGAATGTGTGGACTAGGTGAGGTCATTGCCACCTTGACCCCCTGGTGGTCCAGGCCTGGTCTGGGATAGCCTGGCTACATCTGGCAGGAGAAGGGAGGACAGATTCATCTACGGTGGTGGCATGGGACCTTGGGCAGAGTAGGAGAGCTACGTACACTGGATAGGTTAGAAGGAGGAGGGTATGATGAGCCAGAATGAGCAGGTGGCTGCAGAGGGGGGTGGCTACATGGAGAGGCAGTAATTGTAGGGAGGAGTAGGACACTCCCACATCCTGGAGTGGGTGTCTCGGTCTCCATCCTGGTCAGGGCCTGCATTTCGGCCTGGAGCCCTATTAGGGTCCCAGCCAGCCATCTACGCCCCGGCTGGCGCTGACCCCTTGGCACTGGTTTGAACGCCATTTGTCTTTGTGTCTAATCTGCAACGTGTGCGGATGCAGAAGTGGCTCAATTGATGACCTGTCTTCCAGAGCACTCAGGGGATCCTGGGAAGCTCTGCTGCTCAGACATTCCAGAGGTGTTCAGAAGCCCTTGGTGGAGATCTGTGTGGGAAGGTTAATTATGACTGCCCCTCTCCCCCGGCTCTTTTTCTTTTTTTCCCCTGTCTGGTAACCTTGGCTCAATTTAAGTAAGTTTTAAATTTCTAGCTGAGATAATGTTTAAGGACTGTAGTTCTTGAAAAATTAGTTCCCAGGGAAAGCAAGGAAAATGAACCCAAAGAGGCTAGCGTGAGCCAGGCACTGTACTAGGCTTTGTTCCCCGCATTATCCGTTTGTTTCCTCACAGGGATCCCGCAGGGTCTCGTTTGTTCATCTGTTCAGTTATTGTTCATTCATTCCATCATTCAGTGTTTGCTGAGTGTCTAAGATGTGCAAGGCAGCATCCGAGGCTCTGGCGGTACAGCGAGCACAGGGCAGACCAGGTTTTCTGTCTTCACAGAGCTGGGATTCTAGTGAGAGGGGAGAGGCCAATAAACACATAATAATCAGATAATTTCCAGGAAGGAAATAAAACGAAGTAAAGTGTGGGTGCGTGACTTTAGAGAGCTGCAGGGACAGCCCGTGTGGGGAGGTGACATCTGCGCTAGGACTTGCGTGATGAGAGGGCGAGAGCCATGAGGAGCCAAGGAGAGTGAGCGCAGGCGTCTGGGGCGGGAGGGAACCGGGCCAGGGCGGGAGAGACTGTCTTGTTCCCTCCATTTTCCAGACAGGGAAACTAAACCGTAGAAGCCGGCGTGCCCTTTAGTGCCCAGCAAAGTGGAAGAAGAGATCATTCTCAGCCCAAACCCGTGGTCTTTCTACTAGAAACTGTTGCCATCAATAAACTGCTAGCTGTGCTCAATGGTGACAAAGAGCTTTTCATGCATCATCTTATACTGTCCTTGGCCCTATTTTACAGATGAGGAAACTGAGACTCAAGTCGAGTGCCTCATCCAGGCTCACACGGCTGAAAATCAGGATGTGGGATTCAGACTCGGGTCTGTGTGACCGACCTGCTGTCCTTAGTCACCACAGCATAAGAGGATAGGTGTGTTCCCACGGGCCAAGGGATACTTCCTCTCCTTGTCGAGATGTGATAACTCAGTCCAGAGAGTTTGAGGCTTTCCCCCGTCACCCAGCCAGAAAGTGTAGTGTCCGACACTCTGGGGCAGAACTCCTCCTTCTCCGAGTACGGCCTTTCTCCAGGTCTGCTGACCACCAGGGACTGCTTGGCCATTGCCACCACCACTCAGGGGCCCCCCTGCCAATGTTTGGCCATAGAGGACCAAAACTCCCAGTCTTAGGCATGGCCTCCTTAAAAGGTAGATTATCAGAAGATAGATACAGAGCACCTGTGTTACAGGTTAGGCATTAAGCTGAGCACTGTGAAAGAACAAAATGAGATGTGTTGTCTGGTTTATCTTGGTGATGAAAAGCAATCTCGCAAGCGTGCCAGAAACGCCAAACCCCACTACCCTTCTTGTACTGGGGAGAAGAGACCGGCTAACGCCGTCCTTGCCCCAAAGGATCTCACAGTCTAGTTGGCAAGAAAGAGCAGTATGCATGACTGTGGGATGGTGGGGTAAACCTCATTCATTTGATCATTTATTAAATCACTATCTATTGTGTGTCTGTGCAAGCCAGGTATTTTGGTAGCTGCAGGTGATACAGTGGTTAGAAGGGCAGAGAAGGTCCCTGTCCTTATGAAGCTAGCATTTGGGGGGACTGAACATATTAATATAAGTACAAGTGTGGATAAAGATACAAAGGAGAGGCGTAGGGAGCTACTAGAAGCAAAGAGGAGGTCCTTCTTAGCTAGGGGGAGTGGGAGGAGGCTTCCTCACAGAAGAAATGCTTTGGCCTGACGGATGAGTTGGAAGGCTCTGATCAAGGCAGACACAGGTTAGCGGGGGAGTGCCCAGCCCAGCCTGGGAATATAGGTTAGGCTTCCTACAGGTGGGATTCAGCGCCGGAGGATGTGTCACCGGCAGTGGGAGCCACATGTCGTTCTGGTACCAGTCCTGCTTGCTCTCCCTAGGAGACCCTCCTGCCCCTCTCACCGGAGCCACAGGAGTGTGGCAGTTTGCTTATATCTTGAACTTCTGTTCTCCACCTCTTTCCTTTGAACTCTGCCCGTGGCTCTGTGAATGCCAGCCCCAGCATATCAATTATCCAGTGGGCCTCGGCCCTGCCCAGCCGGGCTGTTTGCTCAGTGGCACGCATGCATAATCAATACAGGAGGCTACCGCTGCTTTTAGCTGGGGTGCTGGAGAAGAACTTTGGCTTTCGGAGCTCAGCCGCATGCCAGTGTTTATTGTCCTGGTGTCCCTGCTTCTTGCTTCTTCTGGCTTCTATCTAGTTCTGTAAGACTGCAAGGCAAGATCCCGCAGGTGGGCCCCATTTCCTGTGACTGTCCCAGCTCCCATCCAGCAGCCGGGCAGGTGCTTGGTCATACCAGGGCTCGACCCAGAGAACTCCTAGGCCACTGGCAGGCTGGGCCTCTCACTCTGTTCTCCTCTTGCTGATCTTGGCAGTGCCAGGACTTTGGACCATTTCTGAAGTCTCCGAGTATAGGTAAACAGGCTGGCAAGGGTTGTTGAGAGCTCTCCTGGTCCCTTCCTGGTCGGGCAGTAAGAGGGCAGTCTTAGTTCTTTATCTCTCTCTCTTTTTTTATTTCAAAATATTATAGGGGTACACCCCATAATATGCTGAAATAAAAAAAATATATTATAGGGATACAAATGTTTTTGGTTACATGTATCGATTTTGTTATGCTTGAGTCAGGGTTATAATTGTGCCCATCACCTGGATAGTGTTCATTGTACCTGGATAGCTTTTTGCCCCCTTCATCCTCCACCCTCTCTCCTGCTTGATTTCCACTGAGTTTTACTTCCCTCTGTGCACTTGTGTGCTCATTGGGTAATTCCAATTTATAGAGAGTACACGTGGTGTTTATTTTTCCATTCTTTAGGCACTTCACTTAGAATAATGGTCTCCAGTTCCATCCAAATTGTGGTTGCAAAAGGTCTTAATTTATCCTTCTTCACGGCTGTGTAGTATTCCATAGTATACATATATGACATTTTGTTAATCCACTCATGAATTGATGAGCATTTGGGTTAATTCCACATCTTTGTGAATTCCACAATTGTGAATTGTGCTGCAATAAACATTCGAGTGCAGGTGTCTTTTTGATAAAATTACTTCTTTTCCTTTGGGTAAATATCCAGTAGTGAGATTGCTAGATCAAATGGTAGGTCTACGTTTAGTTCTTTGAGGAATCTCCATACTGTTTTCCATAAAGGTTGTACTAATTTGCAGTCCTACCAACAGCGTATAAGTATTTCTTTCTCTCTGCATCCATGCCAGCATCTGTCGTTTTTGGACTTTTTAATAAAAGCCATTCTCACTGGGGTAAGGCGATATCTCATTGTGGTTTTAATTCACATTTACCTTATGACTAGTGATGTTGAGCCTTTTTTCATATGTTTGTTGGCCATTTGTTTATCTTCTTTTGAAAAGCTTTTGTTCATGTCTTTTGCCCACTTTTTAATGGGGTTGTTTGTTTCTTCCTTGCTGATTTGCTTAAGTTATTTGTAGATTCTTGTTATTAGCTCTTTATTGGATGTATAGCTTGCAAATATTTTCTCCTATTCTGTAGGTTGTCTATTTGCCTTGTTGATTATTTCTCAGCTGTGCAGAAGCCTTTTAATTTAACTAAGTCCCATTTATTTATTTTTGTTGTTGCTGTGATTGTCCTTGGGGTCTTCTTCATAAGTTCTTTGCCTAGGCTGATATCTAGAAGAGTTTTTCCAACATTTTCTTCTAGAGTTCTTATGATTTCATGCCTTACATTTAAGTCTGTTATCCATCTTGAATTAATTTTTGTGAGTGGTGATAGATTTGGATCCTGTTTCATTCTTCTGCATATGGCTATCTAATTTTCTCAGCACCATTTATTACATAGGGCTTCTTTTCCCTAGTGTATACTGTTGTCTGCTTTGTCAAAGATCAGTTGGATGTGTATGGATGGTTTTATATCTGGGTTCTCTGCTCTGTTCCCTTGGTCTATGTCTCCATTTCTGTCTCTTGATGGGAGGAGCTGGGTTGACCCTGACACACCCCTCCCTGGGGTATCCATGACCAAGCACTAACCCTCTGAGACTTTACTGGGGTCATGTCATTTCCTTCCCATTTCTTCCTTCTCTCCTGCCCAGATCGGTAGGAGAAGGAATGGCTTCTAAAACACCTCCAATCCATGGGGGATATAGTTGTCTCATCTGACATCTTCCACCTTTATCCCTTTCTATCATCCATTCCAAATCCTCAATTGAGTGCCACATGTATATAAAGCAACATGGACCACCACATAGCTTCCCCCAGCCCAGATGCAGGAATCATTTGAAAATATTTTTAGCCAAGGGATGACTATGACTCAGAAGGGATCTGTGCCCACCTTGGAAAGCCCAGTGACCAGGTCCTACTCTTCACACTTGCCCTGTGCCTGCTGCTCTGCTGGTCACTGTCTTGGCACAGCTCTGGGTGGGGAAATGCTCTGCTGGGCTGGTTTCTGTCTGGCACCTGAATTTGATTTTCTTCTTTTATTCCCCTCCCTGCTCAGCCACACCCTGTTCTGAGAGAAGCTGCTGTTCCTTTTATTCCTGATGAGTGGGCAGCAGCCCTGCTTTGTACCATGTGACCTGCCCCTGACCCTCTCCTCCCAAAATAGCCATGGCTTATTGTACCAGAAGTGAGCACCCAGGACTGCCCAGCTACATCCTTGCCTGCAATCCAAAGCTTAAAAAAGATGAATCAGGCTGATGGTTCTGTTCCCTCAGGAGTTTGGGATTGGAAAACTGAACTGGTAGTGGGGGTTCCTAAGCTCAATGATCATGACAAGGGCTTAGCCCTACTTGAAGTTAGGAGATGGTGACAGCAGAGAGGAGAGAGTGGTGCATGGTGCAGAAAGCAAAGCACTGTGCCGTAAAGGAAAGGAAAAGAGCAAAGCCAGAGCAACAACTTTGCTGCTGGCTTGTGGTACTAGCCTGTCCCACTCCTCCTAGACACACAAGAAGCACTTGTTCTAACCATAGCTGCAGGGGGCCTTTGTTTCTTGCGAATCAAATTTTATTAATAGTTGAAGTCCTATTTGAGTTGTCCAGCACTTAGGTGAGACCAACAGAACAGAACTGTCTCAAATGGATGCACTGGGAGTAGGTTTTTAGAGTTGTGTTTCCTTCTAGGTAGCCTCCAGTCAAACCTCATATGTCAATTCTTTTCCTGTGGCTCAAGAAAAATTCCTGGAAGACCCCTTAGCTTGGTTCGTAGCTGGAAGATTCCTGTCACGACCACGTAATGGGCGTGTCTCAGTTATCTGGTAACAGAGAAACAAACCTCTCTGATGACAGAGAAACAAACCTCTCTGAGCAATCCCTGGCTCCAAGGAAAGTTCTAGTGATGCCAGAAGTGGGAAAAGTGTTGAGATCAGCAGAGGCGCATTGTCAGAGCTGCGTGTGGCTTAAAATGGACGTTGACAAGAGGCCAAGGTGAGACATCTAGAAAACATCAGGAGAGGCTGAATCTAAGGGCAGCAAGTGCAGCAACCTCAGGCCAAGAGAGGATCCTGGCCAGAGCTGTGGGAGGCTGGATGCGAAGCGAGTGGGCACTCAGGATGCTCACTAGGGTGGTCCAGCTGGTTTGTCTACAGGGGCCCATATCAAATCCGAAACTCGACTCCCCTAGCCCTTGAAGCATGGCAGTTCGGGCCAGGTGTAGGGCATTCTGGTTTTCCGTGACAATAATGATAATAAGATTCGCTAACATTTATTATGTACTTACTATGCGCCTGGTGCTCTGCTAATCATTCCATAGACATCTTTTGCTTTCTTTTTATTCCTGTGAACAGAACTGTGAGGTAGTTATCACTATTTCTCCATGTTACAGATGAGGAAACTGGTGTTTAGAAAGCTTAACTGACATTCCCAAGGCTACACAACTAGCCTGAGGAGAACTGGGCTATGGATCCTGGCTTCTCTGACACTGTGCCATGATCTCAATGAGCCCACTCTGCTATTAATACTTTGTACCAACAAATGTGCACCTGGGCCGGGAACCTCACCTGGAGGTCTGTTTCTTTGCTTTGGCCGTGCCCCATAGAACAACCCAGTCTCCCAGGAGGTTTGACGAGCCCTGAGGGCTGTTACGTTGGAAGACACCTGTTGATGTGAGCAGCTGCCTTGCCCTTTCCTGAGGTGGAAGCAGTCTAACCTGCTGTGAGCCAGGAGGAACTCAATACATTATGTAGGAGTGGCTGTCCCCCCGGAGTGGATGTCGTAGACTTTTGTACCTGCAGCAGGCGAGTGCCAGCTGCTTAGGAAGTGAAGCAAAGCCCTGGAAGTTGGGGATGGATGGAGAAGATCAAGGCGTGTGCTGTTTTGGGGTCCACCTTCCCGCTGGTTTGTGACGGCTTCTGGGGTGCAACAATCCCTGGTGAAGCTGGTGCAATGGGGTGTATTTTAGGAACAGTTTACTGCCAGAATGGTGGTTGGAAACTCCTCGCTGGCTCATCTGCTCTGTCTGGTTTGGGGGAACTTGGTACCATGGCAGGCGATCTTGGGAAGGGGCCAACCCCAATCTTCAACCATCTGTTAATGGGCAATAGATTATGTTGTAGCATGAACGAGTCACCTCAATTGGGCAGAACCTTCAGATAAGGTTGCAGTCATGGAAGGAGACTGGGCAACTGTGCATCGGTTGTGAATGTGCAACTT
Source organism: Cheirogaleus medius (assembly GCA_008086735.1). Classification (NCBI taxonomy): domain Eukaryota; kingdom Metazoa; phylum Chordata; class Mammalia; order Primates; family Cheirogaleidae; genus Cheirogaleus; species Cheirogaleus medius. The sequence goes on along the minus strand of VBSM01001979.1, from coordinate 20,755,742 downwards.
GGGGGGTGGGGATGGAGCTCATGAAAACAGAATTGCCAGTCTTACTGAAACTCAAGTGCTTGGTTCTCAAAGTGGGGTCCCAGAGTCAAAGAAGAACTTGGGTGAAATGTGAATTCTTAGGCCCTACCACGGACTTCCTGAATCTGACACTTAGCGGGTGGGACCCAGCAAGCTGTGGTTTAAAATGCCTCTCGGGTGATCTGATGCACACTAATGGGTGCAAACCACAGCTGTAGAGTAGGCTAGGGTTAGTGGTGGCATGGTTCCTGGACAGATTCTGCAGCTCTGAGGATGAGAAGAGAAAACCCTGAACTTGTTGGCTTTATATTATGTAATAAAAATATGCTTAATATATCCTTTTTGGATTTAATCTGATTGATGACAGCAGTTCTCCAGTCACTCAGGTAAAGTTCTCCACAGTCCAGCCACCCCACCCGCCTTGTCATGCAAAGGAACCTTCCCTGGACTTCAGTGGGAGGAGACCCACGGTTTTATCATGGGTTTTGTCAGGTGCTTTAGTAGGTGTCGTAGAATGGGAACCTGGACTTGGGTTCCAGCCTTGCCATGTGTTAGTCTCATGGGCTGTTGTGGGCCTCTTCCTGGCTCCCGGGCTCAGCTTCTTCATCTGTGAAAGGAGGGTGGATTTGGAGCTCTTGAAAATCCCTCCCTGGGGTGACACTCCATGGTTCTCAGAGATGTCCCAAGGAAAGGCCATGGTTACGTCATGCTGGAAACAGAAGTGTCGATGCTGTCATATTTTCAACATTAATATTGGAAGTGACAGCCTGCTGACCATCTGGAAGAATCTCCCAGGGCACTGAAGGCTCTGGACCCTGATTTGAGAACTGCGTTTTAGGACAGGTGCCTCATTAATAGGAATGAGTTCCTGAGAATGTAGCCAAATAGGCTCCTGACTGCACAGGCTGAATTCTCCACACTGTCAAACCTTTTGAACACAGAGGTCAATCTGTACCAAAGGCAGGGCCCCCAGCCCCAGGTCTCCACCCCCTCCCCCCCAGTCTGACCCCTCCAGTGCTTGAAGATCTGACGGCCTCCTCTGGGCGACTTTAATGGAAATGTGTACCCAAGCTCTGGAGCTGGTGCGGGGAAAGGTGGCGAGACGCACCCAGCCTGCGCGCGTTCTGTCCTGCCTTGGCTGAAGACGCTGTTCAGGCGTGGGGGTGGTGGGAAGGAGCGAGAAGCTGGGGGTGGGAGCAGGGGAGCCTGCATCAGGGACTGGTTGTACTCCCTCTGCTTGCACGGGGCTTCGACGTCAGAGCGAGAGAACACGCACAAATCTGCTGCGATTGACCTTTTAAGCCAAACCGATCCGTTTGTTTGCTACATGAAGGGGCTGCTGACAAGTCTCGGGCTGGAGACAGAAGGCGGAGAGGAAAGAAGAAATCTCACCACCGCGGGCTGGCGAGACGGAGCAGTGGGCAGAGACGGAGCTGTGGTGACGCCGTCAGCCGCTCCGACATGCTGCTCTTCCATCTTCTCAGATGACGCGCTTCTGAAGTGTGACTCGGGGGCCGCGAGAGAGGAAAGTGCGATGAGCGTGCACCATTTCAAACCTCTCTCTGAGCGAGGTCGCCAGGGCAGAAACCAGAGATAGCAACCAAGGCTTTTTAATCTAAGGTCCATTCTGGCTCGGGCCTGGCTGGGGGAAGAATGGGTGGGTCTGAACGGGAGTGAGAGGGAGGGAGAAACTGTCATAGCTGTGCTGGGTGATCCATGCCCCGTCCCCAGGCCAGGAGAGCAGAGTGCCGTCCTGGGGGAAGTAGGAGGAGAGACAAAGGGCTGGGTAATTTGAGACCAGCATGCCTCCATCCCCCTGCCCGAAAACGGAGAGAACACCTGTTCTTGTCTACAGTCAGCGAGGATTTGACAGAATTTTTCAGATTAAAACAAAAAGTGAAATGAAGGAAATTTAGATCAGCCTCTGTGAAAGGACTTTGTGGATTTCCTGTTGGTTAAAGATGTGGCAGCATTATTGTTCCTGTTTCTGGGGCTGTCAAGAGTAAAACGACATGACTTTTGTCACGTGCTTGGAGTAGTTGTAACTAGACGTGCTGCTGGGGGCTTCCATGGAAGGTCACCTGTCAGGGCTGTAAGGTCAGGGCACAAGGGGGTGTGGGGGGCCAACTAGGTAACCTTAATATCCCTCCCAGCTCTTACCTCTGTGATTCCTGTGAAAAATCTGTTAGATGGGGAAAAGTAAATGGCGGGACTGGGCTTTCTCGTTCTCTGTGTGTTGGCCAAGTGGGCAAAACAGATCCCTCATATCAAGCCCAGCCCCTCGCTGACACCCAGAGAGGAAAAACTTGGTTGCTGGAGGTGGGGGCCATGTCCCTGTCAGCTGTTAAGAGTCTCTGGCCTTTTCCAGGGACAAGGGCAAGACAGGGAAAGGAACCTACCTCCAAGTACCATGTGCCAGGCCTACAGGGTAGATTCTTGCTGCGTATTAGCTTAGCCATCACCCTAACCCAGTGGGATAGACAGGATCACCATTCTGCATGTTACAGATGAGAACAGGGAGAGGCAGAGGCAGGCATTAAAACACTTGAATAAAACAACACAGCCAGCCAGCTGTGGAGCCGAACATCCAGGGTCACAGCTGGCCTGGGCTGTGATCTCCCTCTGTCTCCTTGGCTGGGTTGGGGATTGTCTCTTTGATGACATCTGTTAAGAAGACGTGGACATGCAAATGCCATGTCTGAGTGCTTGTGCCTTGCTCTTTGCACATGAGATGCTTTCTCTCATGCCTGTGTCCAGACTGAGGGCTTTCCCCAGGGAGCATGCCCGGAGCCTGAGTTATGAGCTACTGGGCAGGTGTGGAGCATCAGGTGTGCTGAGGGTGGCCGGTTTGGTGGCCCTCCTCTCTGCTTCAGCCTCTCCACTCCCTCAGGTGAGATGAGGCGTCCCGGGGCTGGGGGAGTATTAATTACTCATTGTTGGCATTTTGGTGCAGGCAAAGTGTTCTCCCGTTGTTACTGCTTTGGGGGTAGCCTGGAATTCGGCTCCAGCTCTCAAGTCTGATGTATTTCTTTGATCTCAGTCTTTCTCAGTTACCTGGCTCAGTTTCAAAACTGGGTGGGAAATGTCACAGGCTCAGTTTTGAGTTGTTGTTGTTCTTCTTTTCCCTCTTGGGTACGGCCAAAGGTGGAGAGACTAGAAAGGAGGGACAGGAAACTGGGTGATCCCCCTCAGACTTCAGACACCTGAGTCAGTTTTGGTTTGTTTCCTTCACTAATCTGATAATTTTTCCATTGCCACTATTAATACACAGTATTTTGTATAATGCAAATAGTACACGATAAATACTAAAAACTTGAAAAACTTAGAAAAAGAGGCAAAAGCAAAAATGACTGTTTTCCTACCACGTACCACTGTTTACATTTTGGTGTAGATCCTTCCAGGGATGTGTGTGTATGAGATTATGTATACTTCTTTTTTCTTTTTTCACAGAAACACACTGTACATAGTCTGTTTTTCTCCTGCTTTTATTGTTGTAATGTGAGCATGTTACTGCATCAGTAAGTATTCTTTAACACTTTTTAAAAGGCTATGAAGGTATATAGTAGTCCATTACATATATGTAACAATTTACTGTATTCCTTATTTCTAGGTATTTAGATTCTTCATTTTTTATACTTAGAAACAATACTATTTCTTCCTCCGAAGGTTATGCCACGTTACCATCCCACCTGTAGTGTATAAGTATAAACATTTTCTAATATCCTTATAATATATTTTTGCTAATCTTGGTTTGTTTGGTAGAACTAAAACAAACGACATTTCCTTGTTTCCTCTTAGCACTTCTAGGAAAGAACATGAGCATGTAGGGATAGGTTCTTTGGGACTTTAGGGAAAAATGATGTTAGTCATCTTGGTTTGCTTTTCTTCATTTGCCTCTTTTGATTTTTTTCCCGTTGTCAACATAAGGCAAAAACATGAGATCTCTACACTAAGAAAATAGGTATATAAAAATATCTTTTAAAAGATATTTCTCACAGTTTTATTTATAAGAGCAAAAAGTTGAAATAGCCTAAGGTTTTACAATGTGGAATTAGTTAAATTAATGATATAATGGAATAGTATGCAATCGTTAATGTAATGGCATAGGGAAAAATCAGCTATAAAAATATATGCATTATGATCTCAATTAAATAATATGTGCATAGGAAAAAGGCTATAAGGGTCAATTTTAATCATTCTTGAATGATATAATTTTACTTTTCCCCCCGTATTTTCAAAAGTTCCTAACAGATATATATGTAACCATCGTAATCATACACAAAACACATGTTAGCAAGTAAATTCTAGAGTATTATACATGGCAATAAAGAGCTCTAAGTAACCAGGTTCTGGGTCATTTAGATTCTACAGGGGACTTTGTGGGTTATGGAGTCTTTTCACATACTTTGAGGTTTGTGGGGCTCTTTGGCAGTTTATAGGGCCATTTTATGGCATGGGCTGTTAATGAGGCCAGAGTCAAAGTAAGGAGATCAAGAGTAGCTTTCCCTCTACTCTTTTTCCCTTTGTGTTGAACAAGCGAGTGGGGAAGGAACCTATCTGGGTACCCACTGCCCCAGGTCCCAGGCTCTAGTGGATGTCAGGACTATTGGGGTTAGTATTTGGAAACTGAAAGGGAACGTCAGAGGGTTAATGTCTAAATGTCATCAGGAGGGACTGATTTGGTTGTGTTTAAGTATTTCTGATAATGACAAACAGAGTGGGGACAGAATCCTATGCGAGCCCCCTCACTTACTGATGAGGAAATGGAGGTCTAGGGGGATATAGCCACTTGTCCATGCTATGTCTTTCTTTTTTCCTGTCCCAGTGCCCCACTGGGATGGTGCAATGTGTCACTTTCTGGGTGTGTCAGATGGGCTGAGATGATGCATGGCACACTTGGATGGTGTCGAAGTACTTACAGGTTGCTTGGGTAGAGTTGAATTTGGGTGAAAGAGAATCATTTAGCTCTCTGAGTGGTAGGATCACGATTTGGGAGGTTAGCGTTGGTCTTTTCTCCTTATATTATGATAATTATTCAATGATGTTCAGAGGAAGAGGAAATTTTGGACTTTAATAAAGAACAACAAGTCAGTGGTCGACCGGATTTATTTTCCCAGCCTTGGGTTTCCGTGTGGAGGTGTTTTTGTGCCCTGACATTGCAGGCACTCCATGGCATGGGTTTTTCTCCCGTTATATCTTTCATCCTCAGTGAGTGATGAGAATTCTGAGAACTGGAGATGTCATTTACCTTTATGCGTTAGAGACCCACGCTGTGTTAACTTGTTTGTCTGTGGATAGCATTGCTCTGAGGATCAAGACACTGTGTTCACTTTGGGGGTCATTCCGAAGGTCTGGGGGTCTGTTCAGAGGAGGCAGTGGCTGGTCAGGAGATGACCGGGATTCACAGCCAGTGAGGAGCTGTTAAAACAAGCGGTGTGTCTCGTAGAAGGAAAGGTAACCGGGGGAATGAGCAGAGCATGACAGCTGCCTTCAAATGTGTGAGGGGCTGTCAGAAGGAAGAAAGAGCAAACTTGCTCTGTGTGACTCCTGAGAGCAGAGCTGTGACCAATAATGGGGATATTAAGGGGAGACGCATTTCAGCTCAGTATAAGGGAGACCTTTCTAGAAACCAGAGTTTGCTGACAGTGTCAGTGGACTAATGGAAGTGTCCAGCAGAGCCTCTAGATGGTTGTCAGAGGAGATTCCTGTGCTCGGTGACCACTAAGGGCCACTCCAAGGTCTGTGGTTCTAAAACTCTGTGTTTCTATGTTTACCTACTGGGTGTATTCATCGTTCATTATTTATTAAGCACTTACTATGCTTGTCATGTGTTCTGCCAGGTGGTGGAGATGTAATGATGCACAAAACAGACAACATCCTTGGGCTTGCAATCAGCTGAAGGAGATGGATGGTAAACATTATTCCAAGTCGTAAGTCCAATGTAGTAAAGTATAGGGTGCTGTGAGCTAGCATAGGAAGCACACCCAGCTTAGCTTGGGGTGCATCATGGAGTCTTCCTAGAAGAAGGGAGATGAAAGACCAGAAAATGACTATGACTTGGCTACACGAAGACGGCAAGGAGGCGTATTCCAGGTAGAGGGAACAGCCAGTGCAAAGGCAGAGGGACGGCGTAGTGCCTTGGAGACGCTGATTGTGGGGGCAGAGCCCAGTGATGAGAGGGGTGGGTCTAAAGGGCAGGCAGATGATGAAGGGCCTTGCCTTCCAGGCCGGAGTTGGATTCCATGTGTGAACAACAGAGTCACTGAAGAGCTTTAAGGAAAGGAGTTGTGTGATCTGACTCAGCTTATGCAAACACCACTTTGGCTCCACTATGGGAAGGGGTCAGAGAGGACCAAGATGGAGTGCAGGAGACAAGTTAGGAGTCTATATCAGCAATTCGAGGAAGAGACAATGGTGGCATTAACCCACTGTAGTGGCAATGAGGCTAGTGAGGGGTGGGCAGGCAGAAGGAAAGAGTTTGTATTGAGAAACCTGGAGGTTGGGGGTGCCTTTCATTGAGACTGAGAAACAAGGCCAGAGAGCAGATCTGGGGGCTAAAGGGAGGTTGATGAGTCCAGGTTGGGACAACTTGTGATTGAGGTGCTTATAGGTTGTAAAAGTGGAGATGGCCTGTCTTCATATTTTATGAAATACTCAGGGGAGGTTCATTTTTGTCTCCTGATACCATGGAGCAGTTTCTCTGTATACAATGGGATTTTCTTCCAAAATCTTTTCATGACTACTTCCCCCAGGTCCTCACACCACTCCTGTGATGTGGAGGAGGGGAGTTCCTCTTAATGCAGAGTGTTCAGACTCAGTATCCCATGGAATGATGTCTGTGTTTTGTTGGAATCCAGCCATGCAGGAAGTTTTCACACTCTCTGGTTGGGTCACTCACATCCCAGGAAGGCCATGTTTCTCCTCTGCCAGCCGAGAGTGCCGAGAGTGGAGAAGGAACTCCATGTTGTGCCCAGTGAAGAGTCTTCTCTCTCTGTAGGTAGAGAGGAGCAAAGGCCCAGCGAGCGAAGGTGGAGATGGGATTCTCCCGTTCCTGACCAGTGCCCCTTTGGCTGGCTGTGCAGTGGACAGGACTGCCGCCTGCCTCCTCCTGTGGGGTCACTGTCCTGGGTGTTCCCAGGCTGGTTACATAGACCTGTTTTGAGGTCACCTCACGGTCCTGCTGTTGACCTGTTTCACAGATTCATATCTGGCAGGGACATTGGAAATCATTAAGTCCAAACTGTGGCTCAACGGGGTGTGGAGTGATTTGTCCAACGTCACACGGGGAGTTGGTCTCCTGGCTTCTTTTCCTATTTCATCATGTTGGACTTGGAATGACTCTTACTCAGCCACAGGTCTACAGGGTGTGTCTGTTTCTTAAAAGCTATAAAAGCCCACTTTTCCTTTTTGGTTTTTTCTTTTACATGACCCTTTAATGTCTTTCTCCAGAGCCCTGCCACCCACCCTCTTCCCATCCACTCCACCTTCTCCTCCTGTAGGACCTTTTCTACTCCAAGATTTTCACTGCTATTCCAGGGTGGAAGACTCTCCAGTTGATACCTCCAGCCTTGAATTCTCTCATACACCTTGAATTATCTGCCTCTTGGTCCTCTCTACCCATAGGTACTTCAGAATCAACAGCTATAAAACCAGTGGCATTGACTTCAGACCTACACAGGCAGCTGCCTACTGGTTCTTGCAATTGAGAATTAATAGAAAGTAGAGAATCAGATTTACCATACTCAAGTCAGCTTGTCATCTTTCCTACATATCTGAGTGGGCAACATCCCCATCTACCCAGGAATCCGAGCTGGAAAGGTAGGGGCCAGCTTTAATATCCCTCTCTCCCCCCACATTAATCATCACACCCTTTTGGTTCTACTTTTAAAATATCTTTGGACTCCATTGCCTCCTCTTTTAACAGAATACATTGGTGCCTTCTTAGGTGGTCTTTCTACCATCCATTCTTTTCTTCTTCCATTTACTCTTTCTTCCCTTCCTTCCATTTAGTCTTTATTTCCTTAGGATTCCTAGGGAGTAGGAAATGTCTAAGGAAATAAAATCTAAGTGCACCATTCTTTGTGTAAAATATTGCCTCTCCTATAAAATCTCATTAGCGTAGCACAGGTAGTGGCTAAGATCCTGAACTCTGGAGCCAGACTGCCTGGGTTTCAATTGCATTTACTAGCTGGGTTATCTTGCGTAGGTTACTTAACCTTTCTGTCCTTCAATTTCCTCACCTATAAAATGGGTAATAGTGGTAATACCTACTTTATAGGGTTGTTAGAAGGATTAAGTGAGTTAATATTTGTGTGTGCTTAAAACAGTACCTAGCACATAGTAAATATTGCATAAGGCTTTGTTAAAGAAAATAAATATAGCTTCTTAGCTTGACATAAAGGCCTTTCAAAATTGGATGTTGTTGGCCTCTCCAAGTTCAGGTTCTCAATCTTCTGCCCTTGGTACTGTGCCTCCAACAATACTTAACAGTTTGCCATTTTTCATAAAGCATGATCTTTTTCTTGTGTTTCCTTTTATCTCCAAATTATTCTTTTTCCCTCTTCCTTCCAATCTCTTCTTCCCCTTATAATACTACAAATAAATTATTTATATTTTAAAATCCAGATCAAACGCCTCCTATCTGGAGCTATCTCTACACCACTGAACACAGATAACACTTTTTTCCCTGAGCAACTTCTATGCCTGTATATATTTCATCAGAGCAATTAGGTCTGGAGTCTCTGGAGTGGGACAGACATAATTCTAATTCTGACTTTATTACTTACAAGCTGTGTGACCTTGGGCAATTTACTTAACCTCTCTGAGCTTCATCTGTAAAATGGGAATTAATTACCTATATGGTGGGGCTATTGTGAGTATTATATGGTGCTATGCATACCAAGTGCTAGGTCCAACTCCCAGCACATGGTAAGTTCACAGCAAATACTGTATTGTTATGATGATTTCCACAAATACAAGCATCACACGCCATTTAATTTACAGTTTATGTTTGTGTCTTCATGGGGATTGGGACTGAGCTTTACAATTGCAGTATGTACTCTAGTAGATGATCACTAATACTGATGGCCACCTGAACTCCTGGGCCCGGATGCTGAGCATCTTACTTTGGGTGAAGTCAGCGTCTTGGCCACACAGACCTTTCAAGCCTTGTCCCCAGGAGGGCGGGTTTGTTTTCCTGATGGAGCTTGTCTGAAGGAGGTGAGTCTGCACCTGGGAGGTGGCAAAATGTTCTAAACTGAGCAGGTGGTGTGAAGTGAGGTGTGAAGCCTGCCCGGGAGTGGGGTGTGGGGCGTGGAGAGAAGGAAGGAGAGGAGGGCCTGAGACCTCAGTGGGCAGGACAGTGCCAGCTGTGGGGAGAGAAGACAGACAGACAAGGCAGGGAGAGCTCGGAGAGCCCGGGATATACAGGGGCAGCTGGGGTGGATGTGTGAGCAGAGGCGCCCGTGGAGAGGGGTGGAGGGGGAACACGGGCCGGATAGGCCTGCTCTGGCGGTAGGTGCGGTTACCTTGCCTGCCTTCCCATCCCCGTGCACACACCTTGCTGAGGAAGGGGCCTCCCCTGAGCCCCTTGGTTTAATTTGCAACCTCTCCCTAAGCACTCTTAATTCTTCCCTCCCTCTTTACTTTTTTCTCCAAAGTACTTATCACCCTCAGGCATACTATTTGTTATACTTCTGCATTTGCTTATTATCCATCTCTCCCCGCTAGCATTTAAGATCCACAAAAGTAGCTACTTTAATCTGTTTATACTAATGTGTCACCAGCGCCTAGAACATTGCCTGACACATAATACGTGCTTAATACATATTTGTTGAATGAATGAATTCCACCACACAAGGATCACTGCCTATCGGTCTGTTCTGGCTGCTATAATAAAATCCCTTAGACAGGGTAGTTTACAAAACTACAACAGAAATTTATTGCTCATGGTTCTAGAGGTTGGGAAGTCCAAGATCAAATTGCCTCCAGACTCAGTGTCTAGTGAAGGCCCATTCTTCATAGATGGCACCTTCAGTCTGTCGCATGGTAGAAAGTAGAAGGGCTGGAAGGGATGAACAAGCTCCCTCTAGTTTCTTTCTAAAGGCACTAATCCCATTCATGAGGGTTCCAGCCTTATGACCTATTCACCTCCAAAGGCTCTTTCTCTTATTATCATATTGGGGATTAAGTTTCAACATATGAATTTAAGGGGAACACAAACATTCACACTATAGCACTGCTACTCATATTTTTGTGTTCAATTGTTTAGTAAGTAGGTTTTTAAAAATTTGTTTGAGTTATAAGTTACATACAATCAAGTACATCCATTTTGAGTGTACAATCCAATGAGTATTGGCAAAGGTATACACCTGTGTAACAAATGCCACAGTCAAGATAGAGAACATTCCCATTGTCCCACAAAGTTTTCCTGTGCCTCTTGGTGGTCAGTTCTACACGCCCCCCTCCCTGGCCCCAGGCAACCACCGATGTAGTTTTTATCATTATTTATTGACTTTCCTGTTTCTAGAATTTTATATAAATGGACTTATACTCATGTATTGTTTTGTTCAGCATAACATTTTAAAGATTTATTCATGTCACATGTGGCAGTGGTTTGTTTGATTTTATTGTCGAGTAGTAGCAAATAGTTTTCTTATTTTGCTGTGTGGTGTTTTGCGACTATGAGTGAGCAGGGACTCTGTATCCAGGCTGCCCAGTCAGAATTTTGGCTCTGCCACTCGCCAGCTGGGTGGCTTTGGGCAAGTTTATCTTCCCTGTGCCTCCAGCCTCTCATCTGTTAAATGGGATGATGATCATACCTACCTCGTGGGATTGCAGGGAGAAGGATTAAATGAGTTAAACACATACAGGGCTTGGAATGGTGCCTGGCACATAGTAAGTACTCAATGATTGTTAGCTATTATAAATTCCATTTTGCAAATGAAGGGAAAAAACCCTGAGGCACAGAAAAGTTAAGTAGTCCGCTCAATGTTAGTTGGATTGTAGGAAGGATTGGAATCCAAGTCTGTCTGATTTAGCTCTGTATTCTGCCACCTCCCAGATTCTGGTCCTTCCTGTATGGGCCGGACATACATACAGAAGGGGGATGTAGGGGAAGAATGGGTGCTCAGCTCGGGGGATGTCTGCCTCCCATCTCACTGGTCACTTAGGCTATCTCTACCTATTCCACCATCCCTACCCCTGTGGGTAGAGTTCCGCCCCCTCCTTTGGTCTGCTGAGGGGGTAGGGTTGGGCCTTCTTGCCCTTTGCTCCCCTCCTGGGCCCTCTCAGGCAGCTGAGCCTTGCACCAGGAACACCTTTTGCAATCACACGGCATCAGCCCTGCCAGAAGCTAATTTGATAAACCCCACTCCAAAGCTCATTGAACCTGTCTATAACGATGCTTAATTAAAGTGCAGAAACTTTGAAGAGATAGCAAGTTACTGCTTAATGCAATACCAGAGTGCCACTATTCTACCATCTGCCTCGCTCTCTGCAGTAATTGCTTCCTGACATTTGTTTATTTTAATTAGGAGAGCAGTCTTGATCAAGAGGGGAGGCAGGCAGGGTCAGAACTGTTGGGGAGGACGAATAATGTGGAAAAGAGGGGGGCTATCCATGTTGTGGTGGTGGCCTGAAGGGTAATCACCATTGTCTTCGTGGTGTAAGTGGTTCCATCTTCCCACAGGAATGGGACTTTGGAACTTTTCCCCTATAGTGAAAACATAAGGCTGACTCCGGGATCATGTGTTCAGGTTCTGAGGGTGTCCTTTAGAAGTATGGGAGCTTCTTGGTTAGCAAATGGAGCCTCCCACTTTGTTAGGAGGGAGATTATAGATGGGGCAGGCAGATCCCAGAGTGATGGTCCTGGCAGAACGAACTAGATTACTCTAACTCACTGGAGAGGTTTCTAATACCAACAGGGTCCCAGAGCTGAGAGAAGGAGAAGCTCATTCGTATCTGTTAGTTCTAGTGGTTTTCGCTTGTGGTTGCATAATATACCTGGTTATCTTTGATTGTATGCTGGTCATTGCACATGAAAGTTATTTATAAGTATAAATTAAGGCCTGAGATGAAGAAGGTACCTTATTCCAGAAGAAAATTTTATTTTCTGGCCATTTGAGGACATGTAAATCTTGGACCCTCCCACCCCCTTAAATAAAATTAAAGGCTTGAGGTTTTTTCAACAACATAATGATTCAAACCCAATTTACAGATTCTCTTGAGGGCTAGTTAATTTCTGATTCATCCTCAACCTTAGAGTTCCAGCTTATTGTCAGAAGGGTCACCTTTTGATCTCCCCATCTTATGCAGGTTCTGGGTGTGGATTTTTGCCTCTCTAACCCTGCTAGGCTTTCAAAATAAAGCTCAAATTTGCCAGACTCAGAAAATGTCTTCAGGGAAAAAGTGATTTTCATCCTTCTCTGGGTTCTTGTTTCCTTTCACTATTAGACTAGTCTTTCCTTACTATCTGATCAGCATTTTGATGATTTTGAGAAGATATATCATGTATTTTATCCAGATTTTTAGTTGTTTTTTTAAATGATAATAGCCTGCCATTACCAGAAAAAGAAAAGTCCCTGGTAGTATTTTTTCAATTATAGTTCTACTTTTGGCAGCAGAACTATATATATTTTTTTTTTTGTCAAATGAAATCTTACATAGGATCTCAATACCAAAAACAAAACAAAATGAAATAAAAAGATAAAAGTGGAGCTGTTCTGGTTAAAGTGGGGCTGGGGGTCCCCAAGACCTGCCAACCAGGCCTTCCTCTTGTTGGACACACTCAGAGCATCTATAGGGACCTGGGGTTTTGTGGGCATGATTTGAGGAGCCCCTGACTTTGAGGAACCACAGCTTTGGCAAAGCTCTTGTAGTGCTTTCCTTGGAAACAAATAGTTCTTGATATTTCAGGATGGCTGGAAGCCTAGATCTTGGGCAGGGTGCTATAAGAAATGACAGAATGTGCTGCCTGAATCCCATAGAGCTCCTGGGCAAGTAAGGCCAGGATAGTGGGGATCTTCTTAGTCCTCTTAGGAAGACTGATCTGGGGCACAGAGAAGAGAATGGGTCCTCCAGGAGCCAGACACCAAAACAAGGTTGATTAGACATGCAACAGTCTTGTGGAGCAAATGCCTGTGGAGGACTAAAGCAGGGGCAGGAGGGAGAGAGAGTATCCCGGCTTTGGTGCAGATCAGGCCCCTGTGAAAGGAGAGAGGAAGGGAAGGGTTGGGTAGGAAGAGTCTGATATGAAGCATAGCTCTGAGAAAGTCTCAGCCACCTGACACAAAATCCCCTAGCAGAAGGGGATTGTTAAAGGAACCTTGCATCGGACAGGAACGCGTTGGCACTAGTACTCCAACGTGCTTGGTCATTGGCTGGGCACAGCCCTGGTGGAGTGGCCTCAGTGGGAATGTAGTGATGGATCTGAAAGGGCGGCAGCTGGGCTGGTGTCAACTCTGCTCCCTGCATCAGGTCCTCTTGAAGGAGATCTGAGTGGTGCACTTCTGTGGCCACCTGTAGGGGAGGGCCACCCAGAGAGCAATGAGGCATTTGCTGGAACACAGGGGCAGGGGGAGAATAAGGCACATTTTTCCAGACCAGAGGGGCAGCCATAGTGAACCCCTGCCTGTTCATTCCTTAGAAACTCGGTGTCCAAGCAAGTGGGATTTTGCTCAGCTTGTGTGGCATGTTACCTGAGTTTGCGGGGGCAGCCTGCAGTGACAGATCCCTCCTCATTACCTAAAGGTACCCTGATGATGTGCCTGGTCCCACGGTCCCCTTCACCTCACCTCCAGCTTCCTAACTCTTCCAGAAGTTTCTACTGCTCTTGGCATAGAGACCACACCCTTTATCCTGGCCTTTTGAGCCCGGCCTGGGCGCTGCGTACCGCCCTGTCCTTACTGCCTGCCATGCCCTCCTCCCTGCCCACTCCAGCCCCACTGGCCTTTCAGTCTCACCTTGTCCACCACGTTTCCTCTGCCTGGCATGTTCTTCCCTCCCCTCTTCTCTCTCCTTTACATCTCGGCACAAGGGTCACTTCCTCAGGGAGGGCTAGAGTCCCCTCCTAGCCACTATGGCAGTGCCATGTTCTGGCGGGGTACACCGTGCCTTGGTGGCATTTGTCACAGACATAGTTTCACATCTTTCCTGGCTGATTGTTTGTTCAATCCCCTATGCTCCCACTGGCCTAAGAGCTCTGCAGGGTCAGGGGCTCCCTCTGTCCCTGCCGGCTGTTGTCCCTCAGCGCCGGGCACGCCGGAGATACTCCAGCGCAGTGTTTTGTTCTGGTGAGTAATCCCCCACGGAGGAGGGAAAGAGCATAACTGGATATCCAATGAGTAAAAATAAAATAAGCGTAGAAACGAAATGAAAGGCAGAGTGAGACATACTCCCCCAGAGCCGGCAGTGATTTCCAGGGTCCTTGTTAGCCCAACCTGCTCGTCTGGTGTTGGAAGAGACGAAGCCTGACGGGCGGGTGGCGTCTTGTGTTCATACGGCGACTGGGTGCCAGCGCCCGGACTGCGCCTCAGTCTCTCGATTCTGACTCCAGCGATCGCTTTGCCGTGGGGGTCTGTGTGGTCACGGAGCTCACGGTTTGAAGGCAGGGGCTGAGCTTCCTGTGGGCTCCAAGGTTGATCTGACCTTGAGTGCGTCATTCACCTGCTTACTGTTTCCTCATCTGTAAAGTGGGGAGGATCGTGTGCATTTTACATGGGGACTTTGAAGATTAGGTGAGATGGTACATGAAAGAGTGCTTTGGTCAACTCTAAAGTGTTTTATAAATGTTGTTACCGTGCCCTGTTTTATGACTGTTTGGTAAAAGAAGCCCAGAGCCACTGGGGATGGGGGTGGGGTGGGGTGGGGACCATCCAGACCCTGTCTCCAATCTTGTTCCTGAGCCCACTCTGGCCCCGTCCTTTCCTGTGATGGGATACTTTTTATGTATTTCTAAAAAGGAGCTGAAAATCCTTCAGCCCTGCGAAGGAGAGAGGAAACATGAGGTGTGGGGCCCTGTCTTAGCCTCTTGGCCAGGGTCCTGTCATCGGTGGAGAGAAGGGGCTGTGGCACCTCATGTCTAAAGGCTCCTTGCAGAGGAAGCCCCATAAATCCTCCCTAATGGGAAGGGCTCGAGTAGGGAAGGGAGGCTGCTGCCAGGCAGACTCCCAAATAGGGCGCAGAGCAAGAGGAGACTGGCATGGCCTCTAGCTTGAGAGATTCGTGAGATCCCAGAAAGACCTTTCTGGCACTCAGAGTAGTTAAATGCTGGAAATAGGGAAGGCAACAAAATTTGTGGAAATTGCTTTTTGGAAGGCTTTATCAAGAGAAGAAAAAGTCAATTGGAGCCCTATTGGAACTGGGGAAAGAGATTAGAAGCACCGTTGTGCACACCTGTTTCCCATCGCTGCTTCCTTTGTGCTGGGGGTTTGTACACCTGAGTGACCCCTCTCAGGCCATCCCCCCTCCTGAGCCTCCCACCTGCCTTCTGTGTTCTGAACTTTGGCCTCTCCTCTGCTTTCCCTTCTTACGCGTCCCTCCCAGAGCAAGGTCCTGGTGCCCTAGCTCCGGATGGATAAACCGCTCCAGGTTTAAGCATAATGTGGGGGAATTTTCTGCCAAGATGACCGACTAAAGAGGAAACAGAGGAGCAAGTTTGATTAAAATTTTTAGGGAACATGATGTAAAAATTTTAATTGGTTTTATTTCTGCTACCATTTTCAGTATATGTCTGTCTCCCTTCCTCATTTTTAACCCTCTTGAGACTGGATGGAGATTTCCCAAGCAAGTGTAAAAGTAATTATATTCAAAGACAGATTTTTTTTTTCTTCCTAAAGGTATCAAGTTAATTGTCTTTTCTGGGGCTAATTGTCTTTTCTGTGGTGCAGGTGTGAAATGATAGTTTGCATTTGTGCGTGTTCTTCCCACACATGATCTCATCTGTCTCCAGATGTGCTTGTGGCTGGTGGTGGCTTTTGTCCCTGTTGCTCAGATGGGCATATTGAGGCCCGATTGGCAAAGTCATGGAACCAGCGCCACCTCTGGAATGAGCACTGCCCCTTCCCCATGGTGTCCCACCACCTCCCATGGTGTCCCACGGCCCCAGTGACAGTGGTGAAGTCACAGGGCCCCTTGAACTCCGGCTGGCCTGACCCCGTGAGCTCCACGGTGGCTGGCAAAGGCAACTGGGCTCAAGACAAAGTTTTCACTGGTTGGTAGAATGAAGACCTTCCCAGCAATGCAGTGAGTTTGAAAAGGTGAATAACCTCCCTTTCTGTTTAAGTTTCCTAGCGCAGCTCTAACAAACTACTACTAACTGGGTGGCTTACAGCGATTTCTTCTCCCACAGTTCTAGAGGCCAGAAGTCCGAAACCAAGGCATGGGAAGGGCTGTGCTCTCTCTGCAGGCTCTAGGGAAGAATCCTCCCTTGTTTGTCCCCAGCTTCTGGTATTGCCAGCCATCCTTGATGTCCTTGGCTTGTAGCTGCAACACTCTAGTCTCTGCCTCTTGTCATCACATGGCCTCTTCCCTGTGTGTCTCTGTGTCCAAGTCTCTCTCCCTCTAAGGACACCAGTCATTAGATGTAGGGCCCTCGCGATTCCAGCGTCACCTCATCTTGACTTGATAACAGCTGCCAAGACTCTATTTTCAAATAAGGTCACATTCACATGTACCCGGGGTTAGGACTTCAACACAGCTTTTGGGGGGACACAATTCAACCCACAGCACCTCATCTTAGTCTACCCTTCCTGCCTGTTTGATTTAAAAATTGCCCCTTTTAAAAAAATGAAATTGTGGTTATTGCAGATGGTAGTCTTTATTTTATAAATTGGTAAGATTCATAAAAAATACAGCCCCTGATATTGCTATCACTCAAATGAACAATTGGCAGATATTTGCTTCCAGTAATTTTTTTAAGAATGAAAGCATTACAAATATAGATTTAAAAATTACTGTTAACCATCTTCTCAGTTATATTATCCTCTCCTTTCTCTTAGAGCAGTGGTTCTCCAACAGGGCAATTTTGGGGGTGCTACTGATATTTAGAGGGTGGAGGCCAGGGATATTGCTAAATATCCTATAATGCAAGGAAAGCCTGGCAACAAAGAATTATCTGGTCCCAAATGTTAATAGTACTCAGGTTGAGAAACCCTGTTTTAGAGAGAAGAATTATCATGATATTGACATATATCCTTCTAGAAATATTTTTCATACTTTTGCATTCATTTACAAGCCTGAATAAACAACGTGTGGCATTGTGTTGTTGTGCATGAGTATTCTTTTAACTTATATATAAATAGTATCATAACATATTCTATATCTTGCTTTTTCCCGTCCAACATTTTTTAGATCTATTCCTATTGATATATATGCATATATAATTTCCTCTGACTGATCTATAATTTGCTGATTTTAAAAATGTCTTTACTTGATAAAATAAAAAAATGATAACCCTACGTCCACATTAGATGCACTCTCTTCTGTGGGGGGTCAAATGTTATTTCCCTGTGACATCTGTAAGTCTGGAATCCCAAGATAGATGCCACAGGGTGGACCCCCAGTCCTGGATAGAAAGCAACCTCATTTTCTGGGCTATTAATTCTCTCTGAGAACTTAATCCTTCTAGAATAAAGCAATATCAAAGATCCCCGGAGTCCTCAATCCCCTGGTAGGGAGAATGGAACTGTGTCACAACTCTCATCTGTAGCATCCACAAGCAGAGCCTTCCTTGGTTTTTCAAATCCTGTACCTCATATTGTTTCTTTTCCTTACCTTTGGGATTAGAAGCGTCAGAAGCAACAGGGCACCTAAGCTGTAAGAGTTTCCTTCAGTGCTTGAGGATTTCTGAAGAGGTCGCCTCTGTGTTAGCTTGCGAGGGCTGCCATAACAAACTACCGCAGACTGGGTGGCTTTAAGAACAGACATTTATTTTTTCACAGTTCTAGAGTCTGGAAGTCCAAGATCAAGGTGTTGGTAGGGTTGGTTTCTCCTGAGGCCTCCCTCCTGGACTTGCAGATGGCTGTGTTCTCTCTCTGTCTCCACACTGTCTTCCCTCTGTGTGCATCTGCATCCAAATTACTGCTTCTTATAAGGGCACAAGTCAGACTGGGTTGGGGCCCTGCCCCAAAGACCTCATTTGAACTTATTTACCTCTTTAAAGAATCTACCTCCAAATGCAGTCACATTAGGTCCTAGGGATTAGGACTTCAGCATAGGAATGTGGTGGTGGGGCACCATTCAGTCCATAGCAACCCCCCTCCTCCAGTAGACAGGATATTTCCAGGGAATGGTGGGATCACTGGAAATTCATATGACTTCTGATACTGACGACTTTGTGATGTTTAGCCTGAGGATTTTTAACCCTACATTAAATTTCAAGTTAGTAGGAACAGAAAATTTGAAATTAAGGTGGGGTCCACTGAGATTTGGGTTTCCAGAAGAGATCGAATAGGGTAACAAGTTTGGAAAAGAGAGGCTACTTTTGAGAAACCTCACCAGATAAACACAATCTACCCTGTAGCCAAAGTCCAGATTATTAATCTCAAAGACTAATTACTCCACGGCAAGCACCCAGTGTGAGTTAGAAGGCTCAGGTCTGACCTTGGCTCTGCTTCCTCCCTGTGTGACCTTGAACAAGTGACTTAGCCACGAAGCCTTGATTTCCCCCTCTCTAGAATGGAGGTAATAATGCATCCGTGGACTTATGCAAGAATGAGATGAGAACAGTGCTTGGTATCTGGTGAGTTTTCAAAAATGTTATCTGTTCCTAGGATCTGAATCTAAGGAGCTTGGACTCTTTTCTATTGGCAGCAAGCAGCTTCTTTAAAAGCATGGGAGTTATCTATTTAAATGTGAGCTTTAGAAAGTTAATTCTGGCTTGCAAGCAGTGTATAAGGAGAGTCTGGAAGTATAAAGATCAGTTATGAGGCTTTTGAAAGAACCCAGCTGAAGGGAGACCTGTCTGGACTGAGCTGGTGAGGAGGGTGGG